>OMLI01087693.1:0-12957 GCA_900302605.1 Rondeletia loricata
AAGTGGAGCATGTGAGCGGAGTGTAGCGGTGTGGTGTGCGTTTCTTGTGTTTGTGTGTGTGGTCATGTGGTCAAAGTGAAACTTGCGCTTGGCAGAGATCACGTGATTAGGGGTTGAGTCAATATGTTCATTCCAAACCACTGACATTGCAAGAGAGAGGGGTTGAATGGGCTGAACGTGAAACAAGCTAGTAAACACATTCAGAGAGGATTTCTCGACAACCGTTCATCCGATCGACTTGAAACTTGCCAGGTGTCGTTTTGACTGCAGGCTCGAGTGCAGTGCAGTGTCGACTTTGAAGTCGATCAGATGAACGGTTGGCGAGAAAATCATCCCGGTCCGAACACCCACTGTAGGCTACTCTATGCAAATAAATTACTTGGATTATGTGTTTTAAGATGAGTGAGTTTACAGTCCATGTACTAATGTGTGTTGTGTGATGTGATCATTAATGTACAGCTGCGTAGATGCACTACACTGGTATTCTGCTAGTAACTAGAATACTGGATGTTAGGCTATTTGGCCTTCAAAGTAAAAGTATATAATTTGCCAATTTTGAAATGAGTATATAGACCAAGAAAATCATATAAAAATACTCACTGGATTAATTAAATATGGATTATATATATATACTGTATATATATATCATATTAAATATGGAGTGAAAATCGGTAAAATAGATGCAAAAAGATTGTTATGTTATGATGCTTTGAGTTTCCTGATTAATGGATGGGCAAATTTCAGGCTAAAAATGTATGGTGGATGATTAAATATTAAATATTTTAATTGTATGGATTGCTAAACCGTGCGCGAAAGTTTCAAAACAGAGAATGAATTGCGAAACTGTGCACATGATTTTCAAAACAGCACAGATTGTTAAATCGTGGGCACAGGTTTTGACATAACTTATGCTTGAAGAAGAAATATTTGTATTATTCATGATGGGCAGCCATGGTTGGCTTGCATGCAGACAATAAATATAATGTTTGTATCCTGTTCATGTCATTTCAGTTTGGAACATAACTAGGACAGAAGGAGAGAATGACAAGTACATATAAGCTATGCTATCTGCTAGTGTACAGATACTGTTGGCTTTTAGCAATCTATTTTTGCTTTTTACCTCTACTTCACCTCTGTAATTTAATATTGTTGGCCTATTAATTTTCGTGTGGGAAGACTCCATCAAATTAAGGTTTCCTTTTGCTTGAAATAAAGCTGTCATACTTTTGACTTGCTTTAAACATAACAAATTAAATAAAAAACAGCGCATATAACGACATCAGCGCAGCTAATGAAAACCAACAGTGCATTATTCACCCATATGCTCCCAAGTGGCAAGCTTTTAACTAGCACTCTGCTAGTTTTCAGTTGTTTTAATATACCGGGTGTTACAAAAGTATATATACAGTTTTTTATAATAATAGTAATGATGAAAAACAAAGCCGTATAATTTTAGTAATTTTTAACTTATTTAGTCATTTCAACAAAATAATTCAACAGTCAATTTAATGGGGTCAACACACAAGTAATGGGAAAATTGGTGGCAGAGACTGGAGGGTGAATATAGGGTATTGTTCTGTAATGTGTGTCTCACTCTGAAATTAGAGTTGACAGACACGCAGGGTGGGGTGCTAAGCATCGTTAATGACAAAACAGCATACGGATGGAACCAATGTAATATCTACAATATTACGCTTTATATGTTATAATGTAAAAAAGTGTCTACTGGGATGCGTTCACAGTATTGTCATCTTTGCGCTGATGTGGATGTGTGAATGAAGTAACTGTTTTCCAGACATAATAGGTGGGAAATAGAGAGATTAGTTTATGATTTGGCACTAAGAGAGGAGTGGTGGGAGGTAAAGGAAACCACAATTATTTATTACTCTGCTGCTTCCTAAGTCCCTGCAAGATAAAATCTATGTCTATTCTATCAAAAGGAACGAAATTAGATTTAAAAAGCAATGGTCATTCAGATGGGATCTCAAAGAGACCTGCCACAAAATGATGTTTGGGCTTATCATAGTGTTTACTCAAGAAAATCAATTTCTGATGCTGTACGGGAGGCTTGTGGTACAACTGCTGCACTGTCTCAATTGAACACTGCTGACTCTGAGCTATTTACTTACGCACGGAAATGCACGGCTCTAAGCCATTAGAGTTAGACTCACAATACAGGAAACCCACTCTTCAATACAAGAGCATTATGACATGTACTAAAAGTAGTCATTTGATCCATCTAAACAATTGCGTAATTAAAGGTTATTGTAAACTGAAAGGGAAAGAAACCTACTTTAAAATCAACTTCAAGACTTACACCTCTGGTCATTCTATCAGATAATATCATTATTGTACAAGCAGTAAGAGATAACTGTTTTTGAAAGTTTCTAGGACTTCATTACTCAGAAATTATGTAATGTGAAGTTAGTAAACTGCACACTCTTCAGACCTAAATGTCTTCCTCTTAGTGACTGATGGGAGTAGAGGTGGTGAAAAAAACATTTTCACAGCAGGTTCAGCCATTGTTGGTGAATCCATCTTCTCTCTCGCTCAGTGCTGTTTAGAAGACTGTATTTCAGAACTTGAGCCACAGTGAGAATAAGGATGTGGATTTGGCATTAATCCGTATCTCCATCCCAATTCCCCCACTAGAGAAACACACTCACCTGTCACCAAACAGCATTACAACTCTAATGATCTCATTTTCCCATGCTCTGCATATAATTTACTGACACTTGCCCTCAATTAAACAAAGACTCTAGATTGAAGCCATGAGTTTGGGATTGCGCGTCCGTTCCGCAGACGATCTGGAGGGACGAGGCGCACCTGTGTGGCCGAGCATGCACTGCCGGCTAAAATGATTTTGAAAATATTTTTGGCATGGCGGGTCATGATCTTACCATGGCAGACCGCCATGGTAGAATATAGATATTGGGGAAGACTGGCAGACCATAGAGGAACCACGTTATATTTATGTATATGGGTAAAACTTATTATTAATTTATTTCCAGCCGAGGGTGCCAGAAAGCTGTTCCGGATCGTTCCCAATTTAACACCTGCTTTTACTTGTCTGATTGAAAAACAGACTGTATCCAAGGTTATTTTCCAAAAATAAGCCCTCATTATCAATTTTAAAACTGTTTACTCCGAGCACTGTGAAATCAAGCTCACTGCGTGTAGAACAACAAACAAAACTTTAATTACAAAATGTGCTTATATTGACTCTGGCCACTGTCAAGGTGCCAATAAACTCACTCACCCATTCATTGTCAATAGAGCAACTATAGAAAGTGTCTAACACTATAAATTAGATTATTGGTTCTCTGGTTTTGAGTTTGAGGAGAGAGTTGTCACTGTTCACAAATACTGATAGAATTGGAATAACATGCAAATTCTAGTTTAGGTAAAATTTTCCCTTTAACACATACACAGTCCATGATCTTTCCTGGTACATATTCAGCTCATGGTTAATGCTACCCTGGGATAACTTACCCTTCGCTAAGTTATCTGACATCTCTCTCCAGAGGGTCCAAAGACTTTGATGATAATTTTTTTCTCTCATTTGTCAAGCAATTCCTCCAACATTGTTGAACATCAAACTCTTTGACAGAATGTGGTCCTGAGTCATTTCTGTAATTACATCTTTGTGCAGATCACATCTGATTAAATCTGGATTCCTCTTTTTCTCGAATCTCCAGCCTGAATGGCAAAGAGATGCATCATTATAATTAATTGGATACTACCTTGCTCATGTAGGAATATATTGCAAGACGTTCCTGGGGTGTACCATAGCTCATTTGGTTTGATAAATATTACAGCACTACAACTTGCTCTATGTAAGAAAAGCCGTCGAGAACAGAGATAGTTCTCTAGTGGCAAATTAAAAAACAAAAGATTTTACACAAGTAACTAAATAATTATTTGAGTGCTTGTGTTGGTGTGTGAAAGACAGAGATGGAGATAGAGAAACTAGGTTCCTGTGTCATACAAAACAATCCAAACAAACATGAGTCAATCATGGGCAGATGAGAGCTTTTGTAAAGTAAGCACAATATCTACTATGGGGTGAGGGCTTTAGCCTGAAAACAAACAATGAGAAGCACAACAACAAACTTAAGTGCTGCACACATGTGAGAAGCGCATTATCTCCATTGCCTGAGAATGGTTTCAATGGAATACAAAGCCTCTATCACCATCAAATATTTGCTCACTGGGACAGTATGGCACTTGATTGAGCAGGGGACACGCTGCACTGTAAAGTATCCACCTCTTCGTCCTTTGACATAATCACAAAGAATGGAAAACCAAACAGGCAAGTGGACAATAGCCTGCCATCTCAATTCCACACTAAACACTGGAACAACAACAGGAGGTGGAGGTGCTTGTTTGAGGAGGACCGATTCGGGGGGCTGTTTTAGCAAAATCAAACTCATTAGCAGGCCTCCCCTGAGAGAGTCACTGTAGTGTAGTCTAAACATGGTTGCTGTCATATGCCGCACCGCACACTTACCTCCATTTCCCTGCCTCATTACTTTGCTCCACCTCCCTCGCCTTCTCTTAACATGCTGCAACCCTAATTATGCCTCCAACATTTAGACCCTAATACGTGGAGATACCTTCAGGCGTGGTAACGGAATCCCTGTCCAAGTCTTAACCTTAAGCCAACTGAAGCCAACAGAGAAAATAAACTCCTGTTGTTGTTTTGCTGACATCCGCATTGAGCTTTGTTTAATGAGGCAGAACTTCAACTGGAATGGTTAGCCTTCATGAGATGGACCTTCTGTGAAAGGATATGTTACTTCTCATTTGAAAGACTACTTAAAAGGCACTTGTTTTTGAGGATATACTGAAATGGAAAAAGATATGCACAGCTAAAAAAATAAAAATAAAATCATAATAATAATAACATTATAATGACTTCAAGAGTAAAGCCTACTGTTCCAACAGCCTCCTATGTAAAAACCACACGATTTCAGCATGAGGATCCCATAGAAGGTTCCTGCTCTGACCACGTGCACAGGCAAATACAGTACAAACAAATTTCAACTTTGACTCTCTTGGCTACAAGGTTTTCACTCCCTAAAGCGAATACCAATTTTCTTAAGACGCATGGTGGGATACAGAGCCATGAAGTCATGGAACCTACTACCAACAGAAATTAGAAACGTGACAAGTAAACGTATGTTCAAAAAGCAAATAAGGAAACACCTGGGTACAGCAAACTTGTAATAATAGATGGTGATGCACCGTAAATGGAAATGTGTAGTCCTCTAACATGGTTGTAGTTTGTTTTATTTTTATGTAACTATATAAACTATAAGTGTTTTATATTATGCTGAATGTACAATTTTATGATGTATGATATATTTTTATGTTTGATATTAGTAATGTAGGTTTAATTGTTTGATATTTGTAATTTAAAGTATGTTTTAAATGTTATTTGTAATGTATGTTTTAAATGTGGACCCCACTAAAAGTAGCTCATGCCTATGGGTATAGCTAATGGGGATCCTTCAAATAAATACAAAATATAAATATAAATACAAATACAAATATGGAGGTCTCTTGAGCAAGCATCATGAACTACAACACCTGCTGCTGCAGAGAGATTCCCTCCTTGTCTGCCTCTCTCTCAGTGAAACTGAACGCCATGGCAGCTGAAAGTCTTGGTGCATAAGCTGTAAGAACCAGGATAGGCCTGTATGAGGGATCTCTCAAACGATACAGTCAATTAAATGTGATCTTTTTAGGACAAAATGACTGACTTGAAACAGTCAAAGGAGTGGGTTAGGACAGATCTCATAAGGGAATTTTGAGGAACGACTTCCCTTCCATGTTTGGAAATAAAGCCCTGTGGCTGTTCGTCAGGTTTGCGATGGTCAAACAACACTGACTGCAGTCTCCTCCTTGGTGGCCCCTGTGGTTAGTGCCTCTTTGTACACCCTGAGCACAAAGTAATTTTATACTTGGAAAAGGGCTGGCCACACAACAAAGTTCAAGCCTCTAAAGTTCAAAGTCATTTTAAATTGCAATGGGGGGATCGCACAAAACCGTCTCTACAACTCCGAAAGACAAGTCTTGTCTCAGTATCATACAAAGTGCTTTCAGAAGGCAGGGGATGCACCTTTGTTGTCTCTCATGCCGTCTCCTCTTTCTGCGTTGTGCTTGCCGTCATGTGGGAGGCTGAAAGCTGTAACAACTGCTCCTGATGACGCAGATGCAGCAAAGACTGCCAGAGGATTTCCCAGGCAGGAACCAGACGGGTGCAGCTAAAATGAATGTCATTTCCTTCAAAAGAGGAGTGCAACAAAGCCCTGCCTACTCACCCACACAGAATCCACACAGTGGAGTGGCACCACATATTTCTTGCTGCTCTTTCATTCTTGAGCAGCTAATAAGGTACAATGAAACACTGTGGTTTATCTACAGTACTTAGGTGGGGACAGGTTTACATTTTGTAAGAAGGCAAACATTTTAACATAAAGCCGAGAACATTTTTGCAACAGTAACTAATTTGTATGTTTAAAGAGAAGGGAGAGATTGAGATAGATAGAGAGCAGGGGATGTGATGTTAAATGTACAAAATGATGTATACTAGAATCATTTAATGTTTAATGGTTGACAGTATGTCATCAATCAAAATAGAGGCTTACTTTTACTCTTTATACTGTATGTATGTATATGTATGTTTAAAGAGCAGTGATACAAAAGAAAAAATAGAAAACACCTTTAGCTGTATTGACTCAAAGTGTGCAATCAATATCTTTTTGCCTGAGGGGTTTAGGTGCTAATTAGTCTACGCAAACAAGATTTTGAATCCTTCAAAGACTCAAAATTCAACTACATGAATTAAGTTGGGCTTTCAGCAATAAAAGGAGTGGATGAGATGCATGGCTTTTCTGGGTGAATTATTGGTGCGAAGCAGACACACTAAGGTAATGAGCTGTCCGTACTGGACTGGGGGGCAAATCGCTATAGACAGCAAAGCTACAACATAACGACCAGCAATCAATGTCTAGCTCAAACACGCCATGGTCAATCAGAAAAGGTATTCTAGTCACCTAAGCAGGACTGTAGGGGAATCTAGAAGTCAACTAGCTACGATGCACCCAGAGCAAAGTCCTCCCCTTTGCTCATATAAACTCAGTTACGCTGAGATTCTTTATCTTGCTTTAAAAGATGCTACTGTACGTAGGGAGTTAGTGCTGTCTGGTAAAGAATAAATTAATGAACTTTAGTGAGTCTGACTAGGCTGGAGACAGCATCCAAGGTTTGTAATAAAGGCATGATTCATTATTTGTGTGTGTGTGTGTGTGTGTGTGTGTGTGTGTGTGTGTGTGTGTGTGTGTGTGTCATCCTCTGTAAGGAAAATCAAAAGATCAGGTTCAGCCAATGCTATCATCTCTGTTCTGATCTTTCGTTAATGCCTCACTGCAGTTCTTGTAATGATTGCAGTGTTATATTTTTAACACATTTTAATTATCGCCCTTCTCACCACATTGGAGATTAATGCACTTAATTTCAGATGCGAGAGTGCAAGGCAGCGTGTGACTAAGGCTGTAGAGAGCACTGTGAGTGTAGATCTTGTAAGAGAATACCTGTTGTAGGCCTGCCACTGTGCTTGCATAGTCATATGTGAAAAAATATGTACCTGCCAAGAATGGTGTAAGAATCATGTAGAGAATCAGGTACTGTGTGAGACATCCAATAAAAAGACAAGAGCAGATTTAGAGTTTTAATTTAAAACTTAATTTATTTCCTTTTGGTGGCCTCACACATGCTATGTGTCACCACATGGGAATAAAGTTACGTTTCTCCTAACAGGCAGCCAATCAAGAGCTGATTTGCTCATGGTCAGAGAGAGTGTACTGTGTTCAGCAGGGAGTTTGAGAACAGGCAAAGGCCAAAGACTGCATATAACTGAGGCATTCAAATGTTATATGTAATGGTTATGATTATGGGCACAACTAGCAGGGATCATTATCATCATCATCATTACCACTGCATGGAACGACAGCTCTCATATCAGCGGAGTCAACTCAATCAGGTTGATGTGAGTTTACTCAACATGATTAATGGAGACATCATGTGAAATCTCTCAAACAGCCTGGCAAAGGTCAAACAGAATTAGCCTATGCTAAGCAATCCAAGTTCCTAGCCACCAAATTAAATCACGCTGAACTGCAGTTTATCTCCAACCTGCCCCCATCAATCACTCTACTAAAGCAGGTATCCAAACACACTCTCTCCATCAGTCTAGACCGCTCTATTCATCTTCCCCTTCCTCCTCTTCCTCCTCTCCTTTCACTCACTCAGTCCATGAAACTCTTTCCATACTATCCATTTCTTACTCTGTCGCTCCTCAACTCTATCATTCCCACCACTCAACAAGTGATTTGGGACTTGCCTGTCGCATCTATCTTCATGAGTAAAAGTTCCTTCCTACTTTTTCCTGTTCATTCTTATCCCAGACCCCCCCCCCCTTCTCTGTCTCCCTCCATCTCAGCCTTTCCTATTAGTGTTCCTTCATTCACACTGCCAGCTCAATCACATCTGCCTTTTCTCCTCTTCTAAATGTGACCCAGACCTTGCTACAGCTTGCAATATCTGTAAAAGGAGAGGTGGGGTTGTCTTGTTTCAAGATGAGTTATCCGGGATGTACTAGCAATGTAATACCTGAACACTTGGTGCTTTTGTCATTTAGCAAAAACAAGGCAACAGTAAACATGTCTTCTCCCATGAATGATGCAGTCTCCGTTTGGGTCAATCAGGAACCAATATGCCTGCTTGTTTTGACCTGTGATAGTAGCACCCCTCTTGGGCCAAGTAGTGTTTTCACAGTGGTGAGATAATAATAATAATAACAACATAATAATAATAATACATTTTATTTGTATAGCGCAAGTCTCTACAATTACATGGCACAAACAGCAGTCAAACAGTGGCAGTAGTGGTCAATAAGAAAACTAAAGGGGAACAGATACTGTAGAAACGTGAGGCAGGAGGAAGAAAGAAAGTCAGATATTAAAAGCCGTTTTGAACAGGTGGGTTTCGAGGGATGTTTTGAAAGTGAGGAGTGAAGTAGAGTCTCGGATGTGTTTGGGGTGGTGGTTCCAGAGGGAGGGGGCAGCGATGGAGAAGGCCCTGTCACCCCAGGTGCGGTGCTTTGTTCTTGTGAGGGGGACCAGGAGGTTGGCGTCCGCAGATCTGAGGGAACGGGAGGTGGAGGAGGTCAGAGAGGTAAGAGGGGGCCAGGTTGTGGAGGGCTTTGGAGGTGATGAGCAGAAGTTTGAACCGTATCCGTTGTGGAGGTTTTAGAGGACAGGGGTGATGTGGTCTCTGGTATGGGAGTGAGTGAGTATACGAGCGGCAGAGTTATGGATATATTGTAATTTATTGAGGATTTTGGAAGAGTCCCGGCTTTTTGAGGATGGGGGTGACAGCGGGGAGTTTGAGGGAGGGGGGGATGGAGCCAGTAGACAGGGAGGAGTTGATAGCTGTGGTGATGAGTATACTGAGTGTGGGGAGACAGGCCTTGCCCAGAGTGGAGGGGATGAGGTCCAGGGCGCAAGTGGAAGTTGTCATGCCTGTCAGCAGTTTGGTGAGGTCAGGCTGGGAGATCGGAAAGAACTGGGAAAGGGACTGGCTGGTTAGAGGGGGAGTGAAGAGGTCGGGGACTGAGTGGGCGGAGGTGGAAGTGGCCAGCTGGTTGTAAATTGTGTCTATTTTTGTTTATAAGAATGATAGGATGGTGTTACATTTGTGAACAGTGAAGGATTGGGAGGGATTGTCAGTTGGTTTGAGGAGTTTGTTGATTGTGGAGAATAAGACCTTGGGGTTTCTGGAGCCAGACTGAATGAGACCAGAGTAGTAGGTGGAGCGGGCAGTGTGGAGGGTGTTCTTGTATTGTAGTAGATGGTCTTTGTAGGCTTGGGTGTGTACCGTGAGGCCGGATGCATCATGCCCCCAAGTTTTGTCAAAATCTGACCAGCGGTGTCTGAGATATCATGCGACATATGGACAAACATGTAGACAAATGTTGTAGCGCCCCACTTAGGCAAATGAGTGCAATTTTTAAAATGCCAGAATGGAGCAATGAGATGGATCATTCCCCGAAGTTTCATCAAAATCCAATGAGTGGTGTCCGAGATATTGTGCGTGACGGACGGATTGGACGGACGGACGGACGGACGGACCGGGGCCGATCCATAGTCCCTCCCCCAAAATCATTGTGGGGGACAAAAAAGAAATGTGTAAAAAAGCATTGACTTGAAGAACAGAAGACTAGGTTAAGTACTGCTATGCATCAAAATGTTTAGAACAGTAAATGTAAAAGATGAATAAACTGGATATAGGTTGAATCAATATTGTGTTGTGTCAATCGACAATAGAGTGTGGCAAAACAGACATTTATTCATATGAAAATGTTGTGGATTATTACTTTAAATGGCTAATACTAACTGGTGAATAATAGGTTGAGTATCTGAATAAATATGGGACAAATGGGGGGAAATTAATGCTGGGGGGATATCAATTATCTGAAGTAAAACTTTAGTTGCTACCAGCACAGTTCTAGGAAAGGGTCATCAAGTGACAGCCAGGGATGTGGTAAATGCCTCATTGCAACATTAATCATGCATTAGAGGGCACTTCCACATCATGCACATAACTAAGGAAAATGACCTAGATGGATTGGTATAATTTGCAGTAGAACTTTTCCCAGTGTAGGAACCACCCTGTAGGTACTTATTGAGAAGTAGTGGGCTATTGATTAAAGAACAAACAGCTTGGGCTAAAAAGGGGTAAATGTAAGATGTCTTGCCATGGTGTCAACTCATTTTATTTAACCCTACAGCCATTAAAATGCTGAGCTTATATTGAACAGGGCCTTTCCCATCCAGCTTTCAGTAAGGAGTAATGGCAAACTCTCAAGCAAATCTTTTTCACTGGTAAGTAAGGGACACGGTCAGCAGAGCTGTTACTGACTCCAAAATGTAAGTAATTAGCCTGTTCTCTCTGCACATAATCTACGTATATCCTGTGAGAAAAGTAACAATGTGAGTGTAAATGTCATGAAAACTCTTCAGGTCTCAAAGAGAATGGATACATTTATTATGTTACAGTGAATTCACACTAAATGATTTTCTAACTAACTGAGCAGCCAAGTGACCCGCCCAGGCCAATTTTCAACTATATCGGCTGCTTAATGAATTGAACTGTGTGCAGCGGCCAAATTGGGGTTGAATCTGGTCAGAATCCCATAGCGTGTGCTGCCCTTGGTCAGATGATGAATGAATAATGATGAATGAATTAATCCCAAGGTTAAACTCAACATTTATTATAAAATAGCAGTGCTGCCAACTCTCATGCCCTTGGCGTGACACTCCCTGAACAAATCTCTCTCCAGATTCTTGGACAAAATCAAAACTGCAACACTTAAGATATCTGTTCTTCAAGGTCTCAGGATTCTCAAGATTTATGGTACACTCAAAAAAACTGGAGCTGACTGCATACTCTTATTCTATCAAGAACCAATCAACATCTGGCCACTCATTTGCCATCGGTGCGTGGGCCAAATCGGTGTTATGGCTAGTCTTTGTATCCAGCTGCTCAGTCACATTACTGAAGCCTACATAAGAAAACATTACATAGAAAGCAGGGTTGAAGACAATTGTTCATTCAAAATCATGTCTCTAGACTGAATAGCAAATTGACAATGGCACTCATCTATTGTACTTTGACTGAATATAAAGTAAAAAATTGTTGCTATACCTCTCTCAAAACGTATTAAAATGAGCATGTAAAAGTTGTTCGTTTAGATGTTGATAGTAAATTAGATGCTGTAATTTAACTACACCCAGAATATACCATATGGCAATGTCAACCTCAGTAAAAGCCAAATAAAGTCGGTCATTACCTTACTGAATCATGACCACTTGTTTATGAGAAAGAAATGTATTAGTAAATTATAATATTTAGAAAGAAAGTGAGTGTGTGAGGTAGCACACACACATACATACAAAACCACAGTCCAACCGGCTGATACAGGGTTCCCACCATGGCCCTGATGTAAAATTCTACTTTTCCATGACCTACTCTTATTCCTTCCTGGTTTGTTAATGTTGTTTTTCTAAAGGGGTAAACAGTCTGGGTTGCACTCCAGTAGGGCTGAAAACCACCATCTAATGCAAAGAATGTATGAGTTGTTGAAGTTGTAAAATCCATTCTGATATATTCCTGTGACCCATTTGTAAAACTCCCTGATTTCCCCTGTCTGGAATACACCTATCTAAATTCCATGATATTCCAGAAATTCCATGACCAGTGGGAGGCCTGCTGATAAAACTTTTGCAATTGTGTATAAGTGACTAAAGTCTGTTCAACATGGCTATCTAGAAGTCTTGATTCTGAGATTGGATTACCCGAGAGTAAGCTAATTGATTTCACCTAATTTTGCATATGTATTCCCCTTGTGGTTGCTGTGCTTTGATAAAGGTGGCTGTGACAGGCTGACCTTGATTAGACATGATTAACCCTTGGGTTTTGTTAACGCCATAGTCCCACTTATGGTGCTTCACCCTTTTTCGGGCAGCCCTTTAAAAGTCTTTATTAGCAACCATACATTTTTGTATTTTACCTTTATCTAACCAGGCAGGTCACTTAAGAACAAATTCTTATTTACAAGGACGGCCGGGGACCAGCTCCAGTTCTGAGGCCAATGCCTTGGTCAAGGGAAATGGCAGGAGCGTACCTAACGTTACATGTCTTTTGGTGTGGGAGGAAGCCGGATTACCGGTGGAAACCCACGCGAACACGGGGAGAACATGCAAACTCCACACGGAGAGGCCCCGGCCGGCCGGGATTCGAACCTAGGACCTCATTGCTGTGAGGCGACAGTGCTATCCACTACACCACCGTGCCACCCAAAACGTATCTTTCAGTGAACAATGGGGACGG
>OMLI01087694.1:0-11259 GCA_900302605.1 Rondeletia loricata
AACTTGTCCACGACTCCATGTGTTAAGTTAAATGTTTAAAGGAAGTGGAAGGATACAAAATAAAACCTCACTAAAATATCTTGTGCAAATTAAGTTTACAGGAAAAAAATGTTTTAATAAATAGATAAATGTGCTTACAGTGCTTAACAACTTACAAGCATAATCAACTTGTTATGTAAAGCTGGACACATTTCAGTGCTTAAGCATAAAAAATTAGAGTAATTTCTACACTTTGAAACTTTCGAGCTTTTATTTTGAAGGCAAGAAAAACCTATGTTATTTACATTTCCGGGCTTTTATTTTGACGGCGCTTTAACCGGAACTCTTACTGGTTACTTGAAGTAGCTTAACAAATGTAATCGAAGCAGATCAGCGACAGCGTGGGGTTTCCCCGAGTTAAGTGTACAAACTTAAACTAATGACAATTCCATCTATATTAGTCAAAGGCTCTAGTATCTGCCAGTGTGTCAAACCAAGATTAAAATTTTAAAACACAGTATCAACAGTGTAACAGATGATGATGTCTGCTGTGTAGTAGTACATAGTCTATGTAATAAAATATCGATACTTGGCGCCAGTGTATCGATAACGTGTCGCAAGAGGAAGTACGACAATATATCGCTGTATCGATTTTTTGTCCCACCCCTAATTAACATGATGCTTTATTTGCTCGATTTTTGCGGTGCACAAAAGCTAAACGTGGTTCATGAAAGCCTCAACATTAAATTGACTTGTTGACTATACAGTTGATTAGACTTCACAGTTATGCTCTTTACTTTTATAAATGAAGGCTATCATTCCAAAATGCTAATGCTATATATCCATTTTTGGAGAAAAGAAACGTTACCTGATGTTCATTGGTCAGTATTTCAAATTCCAACTAAAATGTTACTATTTCATAAGCAAAATGTATTAGAATAACTAACTGTCATTTTGTACGGGCAAGTGTGCCATAAAACTCTTCCAATGGCCATCCACTAGTGACTACTGACCTAGTTCTCCGTACTTCACAACACTCTCACGTTCTCTATCTCAGCCTTTAGACTGATAGCTCTCCAAGTACCTCCTCCTCTGACCAGTTGCCAGTAAAATATCTCACTCATTCAGCCAATCTGTCCCCTGCGTGCGATCACACTCACACAATAACCTACAGTCATCCTCAACTTGACACACACTGCTCATGTCATTCAGCGGTTTCTCTCTCTCATCGCACTTCCACCACGTAGGCAGGAGGCATACGTGGTTTGATCTCAGTCGCTCTTGGAAATTAGATTTATCTCCTAATAAAACTTGTGACTCCCACCCCTGTTGTTCTCTCTTCATCTTTCTCTCTTCCTCTCTCTCTCTCTCTCTTTCACACACACACACATGCAGTCTCAGGGGCAGCACAACCACAGCCAGGTTGGGGCAAGGCAGGAGGAAGATATGCTTATAGAATTTGACGGGGTGTGGAAGGGCTTGACGGCGCTGGCCGGCATCTACTTCCTCTTCATCATCGAACACTGTATCGGCATGTTCAAGCACTACAAAGACCAAAGGGTAAGATCGACAAGACCCAACTGCACACGATGGGCTAGGGTTGGGTTAGGCTGAATCTCGTGCCACTTTTACTTTCATAGATATATTCCTTGGGATTGGTTCTCATTTGGACAGATTGTTTTGGGGTCAAATTCCCAAGCCCGAGATGAACTTAAACGGTAGTTGTTGAAGGGGAGAGCACACAGTCAGGGTTATTTAGAAGTAAAGAGTGAGACATTTAAAATTGAATTAATTGCTGTAGATAGAGTGTAAAACTCTATCTTTCTCCTCACAGTCTGGCAGGAAGAAGCTGAAAGAGGACGGCAAGATCGGCAGAAAGTTGTCGGATCACAAGCTAAACCGCCGCTCAGACGCCGAGTGGGTCCACCTTAAGCCAATGAATGAAGGTAAGAGGTGTTCAGTCATACAGCCTCTACAGCGGTTTGCTGAAGCGAACTTTACCCCTGGGTTTGTGTGTGGGTTGACTACAGCATGAACGTTACATCTGCCGATTGTTCTGTGCGGGTAGAACAGGCACACTTTCTTGATTTGAGCCTGGGTGAAAGGGTAAGGTTTCCTCTCCCCTCCAGGTCCTGACAGCATGGCCACCTCCTGTGACAACGGCCACAACGACACGCAGCTCACAGAGCTCCAGACACCCGACTCTCCTACCAACAACACGTCTCTGACACCCACAGACTCCCACCACGACCAGCAGTCACCCGCCAAGGAGAAGGGACACGAGGCCAAGAAGCACGGTCACAGACACGGGCACTCGCACGGCCACGGGCACTCGCACGGTGGCAACTGCCACTCGGACCAGGAGATGAAGGATGCCGGCATCGCCAGCATCGCCTGGATGGTCATCATGGGGGACGGCATGCACAATTTCAGTGACGGCCTTGCCATAGGTAAGAGGTTCTGATTTTTTAAATCTTATATCATCTCATATCCAGTGTCCATTATAGGCAAGTCAAACAGGAACACCACTCAAAAAAACACTTACAAAAGTTTGTATGTTCTTTTTTTAGTGTAGGACAATCCAGTGAATGTATATAAACATGAACACCTGTCTCCCAAAACTATAGACTAAACTAAGACTCAAGCTTGATGGTGTCATCAGGTATGAAGTCTGGTGGAATAACACAATTCATAGGAGTATTTGAATATTTGAATTGTTATATTCACAGGTATGCTGTGACCTACTCATGACAGTAGGCTGAAATGGAGAAATCAAGTGATGAAAATAATCAGTAGTCTGGCTTTCACTATAGGACTATAGGTCATAATTTATCCCTACCAATTTCATTAAAAGCAATATTTCTGATTTGTCAACTATGTAAATTATTAGCTTTGGATACTGCCTCTAAAAACCCTGTTAACCTTATTTGACCCTACTGTGTAATCCACTTCAGAATAAGAATCCCTTTAATGCCTGTAGATTTCATGTACATGTGTACATAAAATCTACAGGATTTAGTCTTGTTTACATCAGTGCAGAGTTTGCCTTAAAGACCTGTTGGATTGCTGTCTTTATAGGTGCAGCATTCAGTGCGAACATCACAGGAGGTATCAGCACGTCAGTGGCTGTCTTCTGCCATGAATTACCTCATGAACTTGGTAAGTGGACTGCATTGAGAGAAAAGAGTTAAAAAAATAAAACATAAATCCTTTAATTCACTCAAATAATTTACTTCATAAACCCACTAGTAATTGCACACTTGACTCATTCAACGGGTAGAACAATGTTGCTTTCTCAAGGCCTCACAGTCAGTTCACATAAAGATCATTGGTGAGCAAATCGCTGCTGTCACGGAAAAACCACTAACTGCTTTCTGCGGTTTTTTCTTTTTCTTACTTGAACTGAAAGTTGAGATTGGCCGTTTAGGTATTCAGTGAGTTTCATGACCTTTGGTCCCTTGGAACTTGTTAAAAACCCATGGGCGTCAATAAGAAAATAACCATTATTTTCTTCACTCCTGAAAAATGTCCTTTTTCCAGATAAATGGGTTTTGTCTGACAGCAGCGAAATGGCTTGTCAATGTGTCAGTCAGTGGAGATGATAGACCGTGCCTGGCACACATCGCTCAATACACTGGGACTCAAAGACATACAGCTGCTGATGCATTCATTCTCAGTCACTGGATGTCATCTATTCTCTGCGAGGACCCTATTTTCACAGTTTGATTCAGCTACAGTGAACACTTTTGTCCTAACTAGTGCATTACACCAGGCCAGGGTCCTCTCCTCTGCGTGCGTGTGTTTGTGTGATTATGTATGTACAAGTGAGAGAGAGACTTAGAGATGGGAAAGAGAAGAATGGGGAAAAAGAGAGATGAGGAAAGTATACAGGATCATCCACACCAGATCAGTACTAATGATGTCTCTTGTCGTAGTGAAGTTCCCATGCCTTGTTTGTGTGGTTGATGAATAGACTACTGTCAAATACGCCAGAGAGAGCGAGCCAGTGAAAAACGTCCTGTTTTTGTCTGCCTGCTCCCCCTTGTGTTGACTAACAGCATCCCACTGTTATTGTTGTCGCCAAGGTTAAAAATGGGGAACGGGCCGCTGTTAAAAGCATTTGTGGGGAGAAAAGAGGATGAAGCATAATTTAGATATAGCTAACACCGCAAGGAACTGCTTTGAAGGATGTGGCGTTTCATTCAGCGGTGTGGGAGTGCCTCTTCATTCTGGTCCAATAGTTCCTTTTGTTCCTTTTTTGCTGTTTTTACTTAATTGTTTTTTGGTGCTTTGTGTCCTGGGGAAAATGTGGTTTTCCAGATGGTTAACCGCAACACGAATCCTGTCTCGAACCACAGTGCCATGTGAAGATTCGTGAGATCATTCTCCTTCTCCGCATGTAATTTCCTGTTGACTTGGCACTAGTCCCCTAACCCCCGTAGGGCCGCGTGTCAGACAAACCCAGTAGTTTGACGAGTGCACCTTTCAGCTCCTAAACACAAAAGCCTCCCCTGACTGACAGCTGGAAGGCAGAGATGATGATTACGAGGGTTCTTTAACCACCCATAGTGAAGCTAATTGGCAGTGATGGGTGTGTTAATTGCAGTAGAAGAGGCGATGGCAGGCGTCTCTGGGTGTGTGACAGAGTGGAACCAAGGAGGCAGGAAATGCCAGAGGAAGTTGGAAGTGGAAAAAAGGCCAGTGGAGTGAGGCGTATACAGGCCAGCTCTTCCTCTCCCATCTCTTTAACAACCCCCCCCCCTTCTCTCTGGATTTGATTGATGGATGAGAGCAGAGTGGTAATATATTCATTGTGGTAATTAGCGAGGAAAAGAGGCCGCTCGTTACACTGTGGAGGAAATGTAGGCCACCCCTTCTCACTATTCATCCCTCTCTCCAAATCCAGGGCGTTTCCGCTGAGACTTGGTCCTCTTCCCACATTTGGCCTGGCAATGATTGAAGAGGGTAGAAAGGCTACAGCACACATGTATAATCATAAGTGTATCTGAAGGGAGTTTAATACACATTTCTTAGAGAGAGCAGCCCATCGAGCTCCTAGTCTGGTTTTCTTACTTTGCTCAACAGGAAGAGAAGACGGAAACCAGCGACAGATGTGGAGAGTGGGTTTGGTTTAAAGGAGTTAACCTCGTCACCCAGGGCACAGTCAGGCTAGACACCAGAATAAAAAATAAAAAAACAGCATGAAATGTTCTTGACCAATGGGTTTATATGCAGTGGAGTCCAAATGTAAACAAACATTTGACACACTGCTGGAGATATTGTCAGCATTTAACTTTCTCCGTTACTTTTGCCTTTCACAAACAAGAAATTGGTTCACAAACTGGCGGGTGACATATTGAGTTTTTTTGCATATTGCTTATGCATATTTGCTTGTGTGTGTGTGTTGGAATGAGAGACAGGTGCATGTGAGTTAATGTAATCATGTTAAAATTAGTCTGTGGCTGTCCTGGCTGACAGGTGATTTTGCGGTGCTGCTGAAAGCGGGGATGTCTGTGAAGCAAGCCATTGTCTACAATCTGCTGTCTGCCCTCATGGCCTACGTCGGCATGATGATCGGCACCGTTGTGGGCCAGTACACACACAACGTCACCAACTGGATCTTCGCTGTCACGGCCGGCATGTTCCTTTATGTGGCTCTGGTGGATATGGTAAGTTGGCACGTTGTACAGCCCAGATTCATAATTATTGCTCAGGAACATTTCTCTCTCTCTCTCTCTCTCTCTCTCTCTCCCCTTCCTAATCTCATGTCTGAAGACGTCTTTCTGCAGTATGACCCTGCAATGCTAATTCGAGGAAGCCTTTATCCGATCCCAACTAGTAACTTCTTGTGTTTTGTAGTTGCCAGAGATGCTTCATGGGGACAGTGAGGAGCACAAGCGTTGCCAGCTGGGACACTTTGTCCTCCAGAACCTGGGCATGCTGACCGGGTTCGCCATCATGCTGCTCATCGCCATCTTCGAAGACCGCATCGTTTTCGACTTTGGCTTCTAGTGGGGAGGAGGGGGGAGGTACCGGGGTTAGGGAGTGAAGGAGGGGAGAGATGGATGTGTCGATATTGTGCTTCTTGGCCTTAACATGCTTTGTTTGCAATGTGATGGTCCAGTCTTGCATGCACGGTGAATGTCATTCATGCCCTGTGCCGCCATTCCAAACCCGAAGTAGTGGCTTATCTCATGATCATGCTAATGATGTTAACGCTTTCCTCCTCTCCTCTGTCGATTCTACTCTGTCTGCTCCCTGTGAATCAGAAGGAATACTCTTAACGTTGCACTCCTACCAGGAAACACCCTCTCTACTCCATGCTTAGTATACCAAGGTCGTAGTAGCGACTATAGCTCACTTCTTCTAGCATTCTCCTGTTAAAATTCTAGCAACCCAAACAGAAATACATGTTTGGAGTGGATCCAGTTGGAAGGATAGTATCCTCACATAGGTCTGCACAGTGGACAGTATTCTTGCTCCTAATCTGAAAAGAGCTGCTTGATAGTAAGGTGGTGCAGGGCGTGCTTTCCTGCAGAGGCAGCTGTCATGGTCCAGCGGCTCATCGCTCATCCATCATAACCTGTTGTTAGTGTGTTGTCGTCGTATCCCCTACGTCCTCATCTCTTATCAACCCTGTACTGTGTCCCATCATCCATGCCTAGTACATCTGTGGCGCGTTCCACCGGCCATCCATCATCAACTTGTGATGTCGTCATGCTGTGTATCAAAACATCTAGTGTCTCTGTGCCAAGCCCGGGCCACTGGAGCGGACACCACATCCTCACCACACACTGTCACGGCGTCCTTAAAGAGACTGAGAACTAAGCTCCCACAACCAGTTTCAGGATCTGGAATGAATGTCTTGGGTCTTGTTGCTTTACTCTGCAAACAGTTTGACAGCCATTGAGCTGCTGTGTAGAGGTAGAGGTAGTCCCCTGACTTGACATAGGAGTGTGTCTAAATGGCAGGTTTCTCCATTGATTTTTTCAGTTATGTTTTGTCTGATTTGATCATCATTTGGAGTATTGAAGTTATATAGTTCATAGTGTTAACTGTCTTTAAAAATGAGCATTTAAGACTAGTCAAGTTTGTTTTTGTTTAGAAAGTTGCTAACTAGATATCAGAAATGTTGTCTGACCACTGGTTTGTAGGGTTTGACAATCTGTCGATAGCCAAAATGAGACAATTTAGGCCTTTATAGTTGTATCTCGCTTTACATGAATCAGCAGCTTCAGAATGTGAATTTAGAAATATAGTTATTCTTGTCTTCATCAAAAGTGTTTAAGTTTACTAGATTATTTAGGGTGCCATGTAAAGTCCCTAAAATATGCTTTGTCTAATTAAATCACCATACTGTTGACATTTCATTGACAGCCAGTTGATGCAAACCTAATTCAGAATTACTCATGTACTGTAAATGCAGAAGATCTTTACGGTGTCAGTAATTGTGCAGCTGAAAACAAATTATCTGTCCTGCTAAATCCTTTTGAAATTACCTTTGTCAAAGTATGAATTTACTTGTTGATCCTGACAATCCAAAATAGATCAAGCAAAAGCAATACCCTTGTATCAGAGCAGAACAATATGCTGTGTTCAAATGTCAGCATTCTTTGCACTTGTAATGGTTATTTAACCCTCCTTATCAAACCATTGGACAAGGCATTCTTGTTTACTAGATTTTTTTAAAGCATTTCTTATAATTTTTTTCTTTTTTTTTCTTCGGGGGTGTATATTATAGACACTTTGCTGACTGTGCCAAAAATGGCCCTAGTGTGGATTTTATCTACCCATGGATCTGTGCGCTAACAGTGGCTGGTGCTTGTTTCCACCCCCTGACATTCCATTGGCTGTTCTGCTGCTCACATGCTAAGCTAGCTAGCCTGGCTTGAGCTGCTGGAGCACACAGATGTGTGTGTGGCTTCATTTATCCTGTCACTGTGTGACATCCATCGTCTTTGTCTTAACTGGGTGTAAATCATCGTCAGTCACATTGAACTAATGTACTTGATCCGACTGAATCATGCATGACGCATGAGTGAAATGGTACAGACATTATGTAGAGTGTAAATTGTTTTCTGCCTTTGTACAGAAAGATGTTGACCCCCTTTGTTACTTTTTTTTTATGAACTGCATGTGAAGATCATGACAGGTTCTTTGGGGCCTAGAGTAACTAGTGTGATAGGTCATTTTTGGTATTATCTACTCAACAAATGATGTGGGCTTCACTTCCAGTGGGAGCACATAACTTATCATCCAGATCAACTACATTTGCCTTCAATTTAGAATCAAGCCTGTTCTGTTCTGTTCTGATGTTAGGATAATGCAAACACCATCTGGATCTGAATTTATTGGCTGGACGAGTAGTGAGTCCAGCCCTAGAAGTGCAATTGTCCGTGACTGAGTGACTGACTGACTGAGTGATGAAGTTACACCATTGGTCGGCTAGTCTGATGATGTCATCACATCATGACATCTTCACATTATGACATCATCACATCATGCCATCATCACATTGTGACATCATCACTGAGTGAGTGACTGAGTGAGTGACTGACTGAGGACGAAGTTACACCATTGGCCGGCTAGTCTGATGATGTCATCACATCCATTCACATTATGACATCATCACATCATGACATCGTCACATTGTGACATCACATCATGACATCATCATCATGACATTGTGACATCATCACATCATGGTCCTGTTTGTAGTCCCGTCCGTAGTCCCGTCTGTAGTCCCGGCATTTAAACTCTTTCTGATGAATTCAGCTTTTTGGTTTTCATTCTAGTCTAATACCAAATGAAGATCTAACCCAAAACACTATAGATCTATTTTGGGGGGGGGGAAATAATCACCTAAAGTTCATCATTCACGGTCTTTAAAATATAAAAAGCGGTGCATGTATCTCATGCTACGAACGGACACGCGTCACGTATAGAAGCGGCTGCACCGCTTAAAAAGTGTTACCATTTTGTCAATGAAGGTACCTACTAACCTTTTAAAAGTACCATCATTTGTTTAGATTTTGTGCTATCAATAATTTTAAGAGCGGTGTAGCTTTTTTGAAATGGTGAAAGACCAGTGTTAAAATATTGAGTAACAGTTGTGTAGATATAATTTAGTTTGTTCAAGTACAAGATTGATCAGATCTACACTACCAAATGGATCACTTTTCTTTTTCAACTTTCAACTGTTTGTCATAACTCTTAAATTGTGAAATCAGGTGTATGGCAAGGACAGAGTCACACATAGAAACACTATGCCCCAAAGAATACCTCATTTCTTCACTGTTCATTGGGCAAAAAAAATCTGTCTCAAAATGATGAAGGTCCATGGTTGTTTTGGTTTTTATTCAGTTGTATATATTGTTTAAGAATCTGGATATGAAAAGCATTGCATCATCCTTGCTGGCTGTACATTCTCCCCATTAAGAAAGGAAAATAAAGTTTGAAAAGACCCCTGAGTGTTTGATACTACTGGCATAATGCCACTGACCTGGAGAGACCTAAATGCTTTGGCCAAAGACATCATATAATGTTGTTTCCATGTTATTTGAAATATTACATGTTTTTACAAAATGGAGAAAAGAAAAAAAAACTTCCATAGATGTCAGTCTATGTCAAGGCTCAGTGAACTGTGTATACATTTAGAAAACAAGGCAGTACAAGGCACAACTGAGTTACCAATGCAAGTGTACTGACTGAAGTTTTCTTCAAAGTAGTGTACATACTGGACATGGGAATACAAAAAACAAACAGGAGAAAGCAAGAAATATCACCGACTAGCTCCCTGTTGCCACAAGAGCTGGCATAGCTCTTTAGCTGGGAATGGGAATTATCAGCATGATTGGAACGCATCTTTGCAATCAGCAATCTAATTGCTTGTCTGAAACAACCCACAGTATGATCAATTATTTCAGTTGATGTAATGTTTAGTTTAAGTTCAGATCAGTGTTGATACATGTTAACTGTTAGACAAAAATGTCTTGTCGGTTTGTCTGCATATTAAAATGTCCTCATGCACCAATGCTCAAACGCACAGTGTTAGTTATGCTTCATGACCTCCTACAATCAACTGAAACATAAAACAATGAGGTCCTGGTGTAAGAACTATATTTTCAAGACATTCAGAAATTTTCACTGATACTGGACTGGTGCAGCTCCAAAATGAACATTCCCATTGCCATTTAGAACGCAAGTCAAGGTTTCCCTGTTGGGCTTGTGTTACATGATTCCAGTGTATGGGATGTACTGACAGTCTATTTTGGGTAAATTTCAAAGCCACATAACTTAAATCTAATAAGCTCCAATCCATTCCTGGTTGGTTGGGATGTCAGAGGACTTGCATCTCTAAATAGACTAACGAGAGCACCATAATTATTAAACTATTAAGATTAAAGTGCTAATGCTTCAGAACAGTACTCTATTACAAAACATAGGAATGGTCACCTATCCTTTTTTTATCTACCGTCATGTGTAAAAAGGCAAGGCAGACTGCGTTGTTCATTATAATCTTTTTAAATGCATCTCTTTCAACAATAGTCTGGTCTGTTAGGCGGATTTTAAGGAGGGATTGTGCAAATTTGTCTGCAAGCATTAAATTTGGCACACTTGTAGTTTGTGACCGGCTGAATTAAAATCTGCCGGGAGCCACAGCCAATTCTCAATGGGGTCACCATATTGAACAATTCAAAATGGCCACCACCAAAAAATTATTTTGACATTACTTGTCAAGAAGAAGTCATACAGTTACAAATCAAAACACTTTGCTAGGGTTTTGGGCCTCAGGGATTCTAAATCTGTTTGACAGTAACCTTAACACTCGCAAAAATGTATTGTAATATAATGAATTTTGCAGAACTTTGAAACTTAAAGTAATGGAATCATAAGTAAAACGTCTTTTCATAGGTATCCTTTATTGATCAACAAAATCAGGCTAATAACCATCAAGACAAACACTATCCAATGAAAAAGGCAGTAAATCAATCAATCAATAAATGTATCAATCATGTCACGTGCTGTGACTGGTGTGACACTGATTCATCAATCCTCATTGTTCACACATCCGCCTTCGCATTTGCACAAACCTGCGCAACGAACGCCAGCTCTGCAGCACTTGCAGTTCCCTGTGCATGACTTCGCACAGCCACACTGCAAAAGGATGGAACAGGCCTTGCTGCTGTCCTCAAAGGTTGTCCAGAAGGGCAACCACCCACCAGTGCTGTCCTTGTGCCACCCCCAGTCATGGAAGTCAGGGATGTCCTGGTGGACAGT
>OMLI01087696.1:0-14628 GCA_900302605.1 Rondeletia loricata
CAGCAGCCACACAGGTGAACTGGCTCTACAGTCAAACTGCTTGCAACCACTTCACCATGCTATGGCTGATTTGAGCTAGCTGATTGGAAAAGAAAAATCATCCCAAGTAAGGGAAAGGGTGAATCTAAACTAATGGATTTCATAGCGGCGTCCCCTCTGCCCCCATTTTCCTTTCCCTCACCTTCCTCTCGTGTCCCTCGGGGGAATCGGACAGGAAGCTAGGGTTGACGTCCTCCAGGTCCGAACCACTGGAGCTGACGGAGGTGACGCTGAGAGCATCGCCGCTGTCACCCCCGCCCCCTTGGTACGGTCTGTAGTGGGAGTGGTCAAAGGACTTTGAATGGGAGCCTGCAGCGCCGCTTGAGCCGGCCTCCGTTAGCTGCCGGCTGGAGACGGGGGAATAAGGAAGAGAAAGGGTTAGGCCTGCATGATATTGACAAAACTGCAGTATACATACTATATATGATATGAAGAAAAAAAACACACTCTTTTGTGTGTGTTAAGCTTGTGCACGCTATTTCAGCTCAACACAGACACGATATTGGAAAAAGGTCATCTTGCGATTATTTTGCGGAATGTCGTAATTACAATATGAAATGCGATGCATGTGGAAACGGCTTGTGTATAATAAAATGTGTGTGTGTCTACCTCGGAGCGGTGGTGAGAGAGTTCTGTTAACATCGACTTACTCGCTCCAGCGTTTCATGATACCTCCGTTCTTCTTGGCTCTGAGTGTGTTGCTGGCCGACTCTGACAAAGGCTCGATCTCACAGGACAGATTGTAGCTGTGGGAACAAGACATCGGGTTGATGAGCATGTGAAAACATCTCATGGATGAGGCAGGACGGCCACCCTGCCAATTCAAATACCCAGAGATCCTGTCACGTGACGTCAGTAAACTGCACACAGCCCCGGCCGGTCTGTGATGCTTTATACCAAAGATACCAAAGGGACGAGAGAGGAAAAGATCTAACGTTGGTGAGTCCAGCTTTCTCTGGATGGAGCGCTCGCTGGCTGCTGTTTAGGAGACTTCGTCACTTCCTTTGGGCAGAGAAGCGTCCATACAGACACCAGAATCTAATTTGGGCAAATAGAGCTAATCTACTGCGTCTAAATTAGTGGGGAGGGGACACTCTTCTCTACTGCAGACCCATTTTGTGATTTACGCTGATAAAACAGGTGTATTCTTACATAAACATCTTGCCTAGTGCAGCTTTAAGGCTTTTAGTGGATTTCACCCTTAAAGCGGAGGGGAAACGGCACGAGTGACTGACCTCTCGGCCTCGCTGAGTTTCTCCACCCCTGCGAACCACTCTCTGAAGTGGCTGTCCTGAGTGAAACTGTAGTTGTTGGAGGCCAACTGGAGCAGCTTGATCTGAGCGATCACCTCAAACTCCTGCAGACAGAGAGAGGAGCGTTATTTTATCTATTTATGTTAGTTAGTTGTTGTTTCTGTGTTTTATCACTGTGCAAATCATTCAGTTCTTTTTTTTATTCTACTGTCAGATCATTAAACCCAAACAAGAACTATTGGATTCACCTTTCTTCTCTTCTCGAAGTTGATCAGACCACCCTGCAAAATGGAATAAAAAAAATCAATGAGCAACTGATGAAGTTGGTAAAAACAAAAAGTAACACGGTATCACCATGGCCTCAACAAAAGGTCTGACCTCGGTGTAATCCTTCATGGCAGTGTCCATCATAACCAGATCGGTCAGGAAGGTGCCCAGGTAAGGAATGGTCCCCTGCATCACTCCCTGTTCACAGAGGAAACAGTCACGGTGCATGGAGGAAAACAAGGAGGCATGGAGCTAAACAACTCTCAATGTTCACAAATATGTTTTTACTGAAGAATTACTAGAGAACACAAACCGTTTTCTTAAGGGAACTTGCTGTTTTGGGGGGTAAGGGCTAGAAGACAGGATTGAAGTTTGTCTACTTTACTAGCCACTTTGGCAGGTAACTATCCATTGTTCGGACGTCCTATTCTATTTTAAAAATCTGACCATCACCGGGAGACTAATATGTAGCTCCTATTTCCTTTCCTAACAGTTCTCTATCATATATGATTATTTGAGAGACAGCAATTTTGGTGATCTAGGAATTTTAGCTTCGTCTACTGTTGCAATCATTGTTAGTCACTCTGAATAAGAGAATCGGTTAATTGCCAAAACTGTAAATGTAAGTAATTTCTCTCAAAAATCACTCTTCAAATATAGACATATATTGACTTGCCACTAGATGGCGCTACTAACACAAAGGCTGTGCTGTACCGGCCTAGAATAAGGACATTCTGGGGGAAGGTAAGCGGTGGGAAACTCTGGGAAAATATACAATGGGAGGTTTCTTAGGCAAGAAGAAGATATACATCCATTTTATTCCAAAGAGCAAAAAGTGCAAAGTGCAGTGCAGCAAACATTTCAGTCAAACAACCATCTTCAACTTTCTTGCGGACTTTCTCTGATGTTTCCTACAGCGACAGCGTCACTACTGAGGAGGCGGGTGTTGCTGAGAGAAAACCTCAACAGGTGCGTCAACGTTATAGCTGACTTGTAAAGATGTGTGGGCAGAACTTGGAAATAAATGGCACTTTAAAACATGTAAAACATACTTCTGAAAGTAACACAGACGACCTGCTGGGCTTTCAAACAAGGCCAAGCTGCGCCCGCTGCTTGGTCCAAACGTTGGGCATCAATATGTACGTTCGCCATGTTGTTGTCAGGTAAATTCCAGGTGCTTAGCAACTTCATGATGCTGCCTACCCTCATTTGAGTGACATACTGGGCAACCAATACAACGTAATGGTCATAGGTTGAGCGTATTCCGATTGGAGCACATTATTCAGTCTGTCTCAGGTTTCTAGACCGTCACTTCCAGCTCCAGCTAGACCGAGCTCTAGCTCACTAGGCTACTTCACTGCACACTTCAGTCCAAGATGCAGATGCTGATACAGACACTAGAATAAGGTTGTTCCTGTCCAGCATGGCACCAACACCGTCACAGTTAGAGGTTCCATTCCCACTGTGGCCACAACTAAAATTATATACACTCACGGTACTGTAAGGCGCTTTGGACTAAAAACGTCCACCAAATTACATGTTATATTAATTCAGTCTGAATAGAAACTTCAGTTCACGTTACACACTTTAATTCACTGTAGTTCTATCAAAAGGATTACTGGGCTGGCGGCAGCCTAGAGGCTAGAGCTGAGAGGTTAGAGGAATGGGCTCGTGACCAGACGGTCGACAACTTGACTCCCAGACCGGCTGATAAAAATGAATCAGACACGAGTCCCCTCTCTCAACAACTACTGCTGAGGTGCCCTGGAGCAAGGCACGTATCCTCCAAGTGCTCCAGTGGAGCTGCTTAGTGATCTCATTGGTGTACAAAGTAGCTCCCAGGGGTAAATGTCTGTAAGTGTATGAATGTGAAGAAAGAGCACACGTGTTAAGTCAGCCTTCCATAGATAAAGGTTATAAAAAACAACCTGTTGTTGAACTCACCAGGTCTCTCTGCTGCTGGTGTCTCCTCTGAGCTCGTTTGGGGTTGATTTCCAAAGTGGCAAACTTGGAAGTTCCCTCCTGCAGAATCAGACAGTCCATGTTAGATATGCACAGAAATCAACACTTATTCTTCAAACCTTTTCCCATAGGTCAATGTGCTCCCATTGACCTATGGGGCGTTAGTATCTGCAAGCATCCCAAACACATGTAAATAAGGAAACAGCTCAAACCAGCACTCAACTCTCTCTTTTTTTTAACCACAGGATCTGATGTTACTATCCTTTGTGCTGTTGAGTGAGCAGCCAATCTAGAAACCTGGCTTGGATGTTAGAGGAAAGAGGGGGTGGGTGGGAGTGGGTATGTCATTGGGGTTATCAAGTGGGAACCTCCCATCATGGATGTTTTCATTGAAGTAAACCTTTTAATTGAAGTAAACGGTGAATTCTGGCATCCCAGAACCACTCTGTTCCACACCCGCTCTCTTTTTTTTAACACTCTGAACACATTTTATGGCCCTAAAGGTGCATGAAAGTCTTTCAAACACCATTGTAAAAAAAGGAGTGAGTTACTATTGGGATTGTCTGGGAAGTAAATCGATTTCTCTGATGGCGATGCATTGTGAGCATTCACGTTTTCACGTGTCATGTTTTTCATGTACGTAGAAGCAGTTCTCGTTGTTACTGCATTTCAGAGGAAACAAAAGAAAAGGCTGAGCTAGTTCAGAAGAGAAAGTGGGAGAGAAAATCCACCGCTGAGCGTTCCCAGCCAAATTCCTCAGGATGATGCAACGCCGAGGGGCCTTCTCCAACCCCCGTGTAACTCGAGCCGACCGACTCCAGAGCGCTGCCTGGCCTGTGCAGATAAGACTCGGCAGGCGGCGACGCCCCGGGGTGTCCCTTTACATAAGCAGCGTGCACCATCGGGGCCGGGCTCTTATCTACAACCTGCCAAAGGTTTCCACCCCTTGACGTCAACAGGGATTCCCCTTAGAGCAAGCCCTGGGTTTCCTCCCTGTGCTTGCACGCATTTTGCATTTCCAATCTTTACTTTGACAAATTTAAAGATGCATATTGTGTGTGCATTTGAAGAGAAATTGTCAGGGGCAGCACAGAAAGGTCCTGGAGTGTATATGTATGTTTTTTTCCCCTATTTGAATATAGCACCTTGATGCCTGCCTAGTTTCGAAAGCAGTTAAAATATTAATGCCTGGTGGCCTGGTCTACATTGCTGGTAGTCCGTCTCTCTTTCATCAAGCTCAGGGCTACACATACACAATTCAAATGTCTTTTGTATGTGCGTCAGTACATACTGCAAGAAAACACTGAAAGCTGTCAACACGTCTCTGCATTAAATTCCGGCACCTTTATTATACTGGGCGATTTAAGCAGACAGCAATCTGTCAGCTGTTATAAAACCACCCAGGATACGATGAGTGACAAATGGATACTGTGGTCTAACCCAATAAGGTACGAGGTGTTCTGCACTGCAGGATGTTTCTCTGCTTGGTATGCGGTTCCTGTCCAGGCCCTGCTGCAGCTGGTCTGAGATAAGATATGAGGAAGTCCAGCGACGGGCCGGGTCGCCAAGCCGTGTTTCCTGTCATCTGTTTAGTTGCCAAAAACAGGCATTGCATAACAGACGTAGATTGATTAATTGGCTTGTCTGCTTAATCAGGCCCCCCCCATATCTCTCTCTTTTGTATGCGCGAAGATGCACGTTTTGAGGTTTTAAAAAATCCCTTCTACCCCTCTCTTCAGGTTTTATTTCTCTTCCTGGCACTTATCTATCATACATGATCATTCTAGGGACACAGGGGTATTTCATTATGTCTGTTGCTATGGCTCTGATCCTTGCACACCTTACTACCGGTTGCTTGTAATGTTGGTGAGGCAGTGAAGGTCATTCTACTGTCTTAATCTTAAAAGTAGTACGTGAGGTAAACGTCCAGAAATACAGTGGTCAAAACAATCATGAAACTCATCTATAACAAAAATTTCTATATAATAATAACAATAATCGCACAGATACTTGCAGTCTGCTTTTATTCTCCTCTTAAGTATTGGCATTGGCCTTTAAAAATCATGAACTGGCTGACCCCTATCATCCGTAACCATGGCGTCCTGTCGAGAAGCCGACCCACCTTCACCAGCAGCTCCCGGCTCAGGGAGTAGTTGTTGTCGTCTGAGAAGATCTCCGACAGCTCGCGGAAGGTGCGGAAATTCTCTCTGTTGACCGATCCAGAGGTGAGAAAAACAAAGAAAGAAAGCACTTTTAAAGTTAACACACAGCCAAATGTCCTTATGTCTTCGACAATACTCAAAGCCAACCCCGACAAGATGTAGGGAACCTGTGTTGTTACCTTGAATCCGACACAAAGTTCACCGTGGAGAGGCAAGAATGTAAACCTTAAGCGTTCACTGCGGTGTCAGCCGGTCCCTACCTAGACACTTCCTCCCAGGTCCTCTTCAGGCGGTGGATGGCGTTACACTGCAGGGCGGAGAGGATGGCTCGCAGCGAGGAGAAGTTCTTCAGGATCCGACACTCCTGAACACAACGGGAACGACGACCCAGTCAGCGAAAGAGACGTGACTATCATTTACTTTGTTCTTCTACCAGCCCCGTGCTCTCATACCCACGAACATATGCAACTAACACACACACGTTTTGATGTCAATTTGTTTCTGTTGCCCAATTCACCTGCGTCATCTTGACGTTTTCTTTCTTTTTCTTTTGAGGTGATTTGAGGTGAGTTTCTTTGTCTCGCCTGAAGACTGTATACGTGTTTTTAAATCATTTGTTAAGTGCATATCAACTAAACTCTGACTGCTCACCCTGGCCACCTCTATCCAGCGCTCCAGCAGTCTGGCTCTCTGGTTGGGCTTCAGGGAGGGGTTGCTCAGGCAGGTGGTGATGACACAGTTGGTGACGGAGTTGAACTGGGCCACCGTGGCTCTGATGGTGGGGGCCAGATGCTCCTTCCCCTTCTTGTCCCGCTGCGACCAAATCCCCCCCAGGCAGTGGTAGGGCACCGCCTTCTTAAACAGATCCTGGTTGAAGAAAGAAAGAAAGAAGGAAAGAAAGAGAAAGAAAGAAAAAAAGATTGCTTACAGTGTAATACATATTTCAGACCATCAAACTGCTGTTTTCAAGTTAAAACCTTCTATCCTCAAATTATTGTTGCTATTATTAATGCAAAATGTCTCCTTTTCAGACTGATAAACATGCATTTTTTACATTTTAACCCTGGGCTTTGAACGGGTCTCATGGTTCCCTAGGGTCATGAAACGTACTCTACCTATAAATGACCACGGAAACCTTCATTTTAAGCTTCTTGGTGGGGAAAAACAGCACATCAAGTAACCTATGAAGAGGGCCATGCGCATGAGCATCAATTGGAGACAAATATGTAAGTTTGTATTGTAGAGGATGGGAAGACTAAACCTTATTTTTCAGCCTGTGTTCGACCTTGGCAATGACACCGATAGTAATCTGTTATTATCAGATTGTTCCTTCTTTATAGGTTCCTTGAAGCGTACATGTTCATGGAACCTTTCCTGGATGAATGGAGGTTGGGGATGAGAGAAGGGAAACATCCTTACTGCGTCCATGAGTGTAAACTGCTCTGCCACCATGATGGGGTCAAAGGACAGGAAACTGAAAGCAGGAAGCTCGTCCTCGAAGCCGCTCTCTTCCTGAGTAGCAAAAGGGCAGCCGATGTGCTCCGCTGCAAAGACGGAATGAAAACAAAAACACGTTCATAACACCGCACATCCTAAACAGGCTTCCTGCTCATTTTCTATTTCACAATTCCATCCTTTTTTTAATTTATGTTTTCACCAGATTTGAAGATGTTGCTCGATGCGACGCACACTGATAGTAACAGTCAACTAGGTCATATCACGTATAGATGTGAATTGACAGTGTGTCTACAGCTACATAAAATGTGTATCAATACAGATTTGTTTGCATACTTTTCTACACTTTTGTTATCCAATTTCAAAACTAAAGACCTGTAAATGATCAACCAAAAGTTAACCTCTGGCATTCAACTGAGTCCCTGCCAGTTCGTCCCTCTCCTGTCCTGCCTTCATACCGTCAGGATCGGGCTCACACTGCTGTCGGCGGTGGAAATGGGCCAGGAGGTTGCGGGCGCGGCGCTCCAGGTCCGAGCCGGGGAAGTGGAAGTGTAGGTAAGACAGAAGCTGGTGCAGACAGCCGTAGTCCGGAGGGCTCCAGAAGTCCTCAGAGTATTGGTCCAGCCACGCTCCCAGGATGGACGAGACAGTGCTGCACAACACAGATCCAAGATAATTAAAAACAGAGAAATATAAGAAACGTTGCTTATGAATTTAGCTCAGTTACATGCCTGAAATGTAATGCTGTTAATATTAAAGGAATACTTTGACATCGCGCTTAAGCTAGCTGTGCTCCTCGGTTTCAATGAGGAATGTTAACAATGCTAACAGGCCAATTTCAAAAAGTATTAGTGTCAAGCTTGAGCTAGCTGTGCTCTTTTGCCTTGATGAGGAATGCTAACAGTGAGAAGTGCTAACAATGCTAACAAGCCAAGCCAAAAAGTACTAAGAAGTGTTAAATTAATGGTAAGGAATTCTAACAATGTTCAAATGCCATTTTCAAAAAGTAGTAAGAAATATTAAAGGAGTACTTTGGCATCAAGCTTGAGCTAGCTGTGCTCCTTTGTCTTAATAAGGAATGCTAACAATGCTGACAAGCCATTTAAAAAAAGTATTCTGAAATATTAAAGGAATACTATAATGTCAAGCTTGCAGCTAGCTGTGCCCTTTGGTCTCATTGAGGCATGCTAACAAGCCATTTTTAAAAAAAATAAGGAAATATTAAAGGAATACTTTGACATCGCGCTTAAGCTAGCTGTGCTCCTCGGTTTCAATGAGGAATGTTAACAATGCTAACAGGCCAATTTCAAAAAGTATTAGTGTCAAGCTTGAGCTAGCTGTGCTCCTTTGTCTTAATAGGGAATGCTAACAATGCTGACAAGCCATTAAAAAAAATTATTCTGAAATATTAAAGGAATACTATAATGTCAAGCTTGCAGCTAGCTGTGCTCCTTTGGTCTCACTGGGGCATGCTAACAAGCCATAAAATTTTTTTAAAAAGGACATATTAAAGGAACACACTGATGTCAAGCTTGAACTATTGAAACCTCCTTGGTTTCAATGAGCAATGCTAACAATGCTAACAAGCCGTTTCAGTGAAACTGAAGGCAAAAGAGTAGTAACAGCTCTAAGTGTTTTTTTCCTGTGAAGTGTTTTATCAGTTCATGAACTGTTTTATCACTGTGCAAACTCCTGCAGAACGTTTTCCCACAATCTGACAGGTGTCTAGTAAAAACCTTCACACTGTCAGCGTATCCCTTTAACCTGGAGCAGAGCGGGGCGCGGCTTAGCGGTGTGCATGTACGACAGTGATTAATGTCTCCGGCTCGACACCGAAGGTCGCGGCAGGCTTACTTTCTCAGCTCTGTGCAGTCGTCCTGGGAGACTCGGTGTGCAGCAGTTGCGGGCAGATTTTGGAGCTTGGCATACCTACGAGATAAACACAAAGTTTAGAGTCAACCGTGGAAATTATTCATTTGGATTCTATGAATATAAGAAGAGTTCCGTTCCAAAACACAATGTATACATTTTGAAGAAAAGAAAAAAAGGTAATTAGCTGAATATTTAATACACCTTAAATAAAGAGGATCCTGTATCTAAAGGTTTTTAAAACACATGGCTGTTCCCCATCACTGTACCTGTTGAGCAGGAGATCCAGCACCTGCTTGGTGGTGGCGAAGGAGCGGTAGGTGCAGAGGAAGATGGTAACATAGGTGGAGTCTTTGCCCCTGAACGCCGACACCATGTACTCCACCAGCCTCTCCAGCGTGCCGGCCTTGATGGTGCGCACCTTGCAGGTCTCGTAGAGGCTCAGGGCCGAGTCCGTCTCCACGCCCAGCCATCGCTGCCCCTTACTGGCTGACTGGTGAAGCTGCACCTTCCTCAGCGTGATGGTGAAGATGGCGCCCTCCTCGGCCTCCTCGCCGATCTCCTGCGTCGAGCTCTGGAAGACAGAGGGGATGGAAATGAAGAGTTTGACTCCCATAACATGCAACGGATCCATTTTGGTGGGGGGGTGGGGATCATTACAAGCACTTCACCATTCAGTATTTCTTAGATATAGCATGAACTAAGAGCACAAACACTTCCAGGATACCAGCGTCAGTCCGGTCATACTCTGTGAATACACGTGCGTGGCCACGGACAAACAAACAATAGGCTTGTTACTAAACAGAGCTTACCGGATAACCGGCACTACAATACAAGCTGAAGCCTGTCTATACCAAACAGGGAATTAACACAAGCCGCTCGCTGAATGAATGAGAGCTCTGTAGGCGCACCACCATGCCAGCATTTGTTGTTATTGTTGTTGTTGTTTTCCCCCCTCAACATAGAAAAACAAAGAGCAAACGAACAGCGAAAGAACACAATGATGTTGAAGGCGATAGTTTCATTCATCACAGCTGTCGAGAACAGTCACACAGCGATTACAGAACTCCCCTTTCGTGCGTTTATCCGACATTAGTACTGCTGAAAATACTCTTTTGATGAATGTTACACAATAGAATGTAATCAGTATATTGTAACACAAAGCTCTCATCCAGCTAGTTAGCAAACCAATCCTCGTCACTTCCGACAAGTGACGGGGATTTTTCCGGAACAATTCCTCTTGGTGACGGAGCCGAGGTGCAGCAGTAGTTCAGCAAGCATGCAGTAAATACTTCTACAATGGCTGCATCTGTATAACCACTGAGTATTATAGAAGCAAATGAATAGAGTTTTCAAGTGTGAAATAGCCTATTTAGGTCTGTACTGTACCGTGTTTTGGTATCGGTATTAATGTCAGCTTCAAAATGTTGGATTCTTACAATGGGAACTCAAGTTGTCTTCTCATTTGTACTGAGGAAATCAGCCGAGTGTAGATTTAAAATTGTAATAATTCTATTCCAAAATGATGTATATTTATTTTGGGGGGGGAAACTAGCACCTCAAGTTCTTTCAATATTTCCAAAATAAAGAGGATCCAGTCTGTAAAGGTGTTATTGCTAAAGTTCCTACTGTATTTAAGAAGCGCCATAGCTTATTTTAATTCTGTGCAATCAAACATTTTGTACAACTAGGTAGTACAGCTTTCAAATGGTGGATATCTCAATTTGGATCGAAAGTCTTCAAGTGTGATGTAGAGAACAATTGACCACATAACGCCACGTGCTTCCATTCAACCGTTTTTGGAGAAAGCATTTGTTTGAGAACCAAAATCTAATTTGAAGTACTGGTGTTGAAAAATAAACTTCCAGTGCCCCAGCCCTAAGCCTATTGTACACATCTAACCTAAATAGCAAAGCTACCGTGGTCTGAATCATTAAGCGGAGGCCTTGATGAGGGAAAGGTATGTGATCTGGCATGCCACAGTCATCCGTCATGGCCCCCGCTGTGTATCCTGGCAGCATTAGTCATCAGAGTCTATTGCCAAGGCTTGATGTGCCTCCCTGTTTTACTGCCTGCTTTTGGTCATGATCTATTCTGTAACCTCTCATTCATCGGCAGGTCCGTCTGTTGTGATTGGTTTCCATGGCAGCGGTGCACAGATGAGGATGGCTGTGAATTTCAGCGACAAGCGATACAGTATATTCACTACTGCTGTTCTTAGGTTTTGGTTTAGTGCATTGCAGATGTACAAATGATGAAAACAATAAACATAGATAAGAAGTGCAACCTCCGTGGGCGAGATAAAGAAACGCCACCGGGCTTATAAAAACATCTCATTCCAAAAGAGGAAGAAAAAAACGAAATCAAGATGACATTGAAACACGACACAGAGGAGAATGGTACGAACAACATACCTAAACAACTAACCTAACCAAAACTCCGGAGCATTTCCTCCTTCAGATAGGGTTTCGTTTGTGAGAACAACGCCATTCGAACTCTGGCGGCACCAAATAACGTCAAGGAGACGCAAAATGCCAGTCTCAGTCCTCCAACAAGAGAACTGCTGTGCGGTTCGTTAGGAGTGAGAACGTAATGCAACCAACTACAGGAAACAACCCCAAAACACAAGGGATTATGGGTATAACGACAAGTCCGTCATGTTTAGCTCAAGTTACAGGGACTGAAATCAGATTTGTTTTGACTCCCCACCGACAAAATGTCTAACCTCGCAGGATGACAGGTTGCCAAAACTCTGTCCAATAAACGAGCTACTTGTGAGTTCATGTCACTTTTGTTTACAAGGCCTGGTTGGCTTGTAATTTAACAGTGGGAACCTAAACAAACCAAATATAACAAATGCAACAAAGTAAACTTTTCCACTCTGGTTCAGACCAAAGAAAACAAACTGTTAGGTGAGATCGCAAGCTTAACCCAGCCCTGAACTTCAATAACCCTGATGCAGGGAATGTTAGAGTGTGGTGCAGAGAGGGAGGGTGGGTGTATGTGTGAGTGATAGAGAGCGAAACCTCTGGATTGTTGTAAATCCTGTGTAGTATAATGGCGAGACACAGCTGCAGCTCTGTAAGAGGGCCTTGACATTAAGAGAGGCCCTTATCAGCCAAACCACAGATGCTGCGCTGCTATCGCTTCAGACCCTGAAAAATGGTAAGCATCTCTCTTTCTGTCCGCGGAGTCAATCCTCTCTATAATGCTCCTATTCATCGGCTCTATGTTGTTCAAGCGAGGACTGGCGTTGTCATGATAACCAACATTTTCGTACTACTTGAATACTTTTGCAAAAGACTGTACGTTCAATACTTTCACCAAATGTGTTCTGCAGGCTGAAATTCCATTTCAGTGTCACCTCCAGAGCTTTATATGTGCAGACTGAACAGACAAAGGCCCAGATTCACGAAAGGTTTTTGCAGGGAAGAGTGTCCGCTATATCGTTAAAATGACCAAATCAGAATGCCATGCTATTCACTAACTGTGTGCAAAGCGTGTGCAGCATCGTCACCAGCAAGTCAGGCAAGCAAGAGGGAGGGTTCTCCATCCCAGAGCCTCAGGTCAGGTCAGAGAGCACTCCATTTATAAAGGGGCTTTAAGGCACAAGGGAGACAACCTTGGTGGATTAGTCTTAAACCTGAAGCATGCAATTTAGGGCTATTTGCTTGTGCAGTGCTCTTTTCAAGGCCTTGTTTGTGCCACAACTTGATTTGCATACATTTCTTAGTGAACGAGACGAAAACATTGCTTGATGGTTTTTCTTGTTTGCCAGGCTATCGTAGTAGTACCACGTTTTTAGATATTGCGGTTAGTATTGGTACTGAAGTCAAAATTCTGGTATTCTGGTGTTGTGACGACAGTAGTCAGGACAAAGAGAGAGACGGATCTTAACGGTGGAAGTGGAAAGGTCTGTTTGCGGTGTGTGTTTATGTGTGTGGCAGCTGCCTCGTGGCTGGTCTGTGGTCGAGGCAGCATGGAGGATAAACTTCCTGCAGTAATGACAGGGAGCTCCAGGGAAAAGGTTTCTATGGAAATGAGAGGGAACTCCCTCTGAGCTCCAGGAACAACGGGCAGGAAGCTGAACTTCCATGCAAACCCCTCCATCTTTTTTTAAAAATTTTATCCTAGGTTTGTCTTAGATTCCCTCAGCCTGACTCACGGCTTAGTCAACTGAATCCTTGTTATAAACAGAGATAAACAGGCTACCAAAGAAGGGTACGCCTTGTCAGCACTAGGGTTCGACCAATATGGGTTTTTCAAGACCGACACGATACCGATATTTTACACCAATATTATTCAAGATCTTTAAATTTGGCCATGTTCATGCCACAAAAAAATCCCAAAAATTTAAAATATTCTGTGTTTCCTGCAGAATGTTATTTCTTAGAAGAGTACAAAAGCCTCTGAAACTGCATTTTGACCATAGGACACAAAAAGCATTTGAAACCACGGACAATAATGATAATAATAACTATAATTAAACATGTTAATGCATACTCCATTATAAAATAAATATGTAATCAAACAAACTGTGTCATATCCATCACATCGGAGTCTGGCCGCTCTCCGACTTTAAATAAAATGCGAGTATCGGCAAAATGATATATGAATCAACACATGCTCCTATGTATAACAACAGAGTGGACCTGGGTCAGAAAATATTTGCAAATTAGTTTTTATAAATGTTTGTTTTAACCTACGTGGAGTGCCAGATGGGTGGTGTTTAAGGATTTAGAATTATTTGCACATGCTGGTTGACACAAATCTAACAGTCGGTTTACAGTCCAACACTTTGTGGATGATGATGATATTCAAGTTTCTGTAAACCAGCTGCTGCCACCTTAGGAGATTGTAAGGGTACAGAAAAACAACAGGAGAAGCAAGCACTCGTAGAAATATGCTGCGGGACTTTCACGTGTATTTACCAATCTGCAGGATCTGATGCAACTATCCCCTGTGCTGTTAAGGGTGAGCGAGTGGAGAAACCAGGCATGGAAAGAAAGAGGGGTGGGTGTTGAGAGCGGGTATGTCATGGAGGTTATCAAGTCCCATGATATACTCCCATCATAAAACTCCAGAAGGGTCCACAGAAATGTCTGGCATCCAGAACCAGCCTCCCCCACACCCGCTGTCGACACTGATCAGATCTACATTCACCCACACTGTCCTGACACTGAATCTACACTTAGGCTTCAGGAATGTGAAAGGGAAGAATGTGGAGGAAGAGAGAGGGAAAGTGAAAGAGAAAAGGAAACTTTTCAGGAGGGGGAAGAAGGAAAATCAACTCACACGAGCCTCAGCGGAGGCTAGTTTGTTCCAGAGTAGGATAGATAGGCCTTTTATTAAATATCAGTCATGACCACAGCTACAGAAAAACAGTCTGGGAAACCTGACATGACACTGAATTGTCTTTGCACATTTAATCTATTCATTTAATTGTTCAATAATGTTTTTTGTCAATTAATTCTTCATTTAAAAGGCAGTAATATTCAATGGTAGGGAAACTCTGGGGTAACTCTGCCTTAAAGAGCTGATGAACCTAAAAGAAGCATTACTCTGGAGAGTTTTAGGGTCCCATGATGGTTTAAATGCTGTTTCAGAGGCTTTTCCACCCT
>OMLI01087700.1:0-17045 GCA_900302605.1 Rondeletia loricata
TTCCACCGGGAGCTGCAGCCCCGTCACCACAAAGTTAATGCTGTAACAAACTGTTTGCTAACTTAACTCTAAAATAAATATGTATTATATCGTTTATATGTTATCAACGTTTGCTTGTATCCAAGCTATAATTTGGTAACTGTAGAGAATGCAATAATGTCACATGTATTTGTAATCAAAAGAAATATTTGGTGCCATTTTTATTTTCCCCCTTGTCATCTCCAGTACATGTAACCCACAGGCCTGTAGTTTCCTGTAATCATTTCTTTCCCAAAATAAAGTTATAATTTCACTCCGTCCTTTTTTTCCCTTCTTTTCATACATTACATTGACAATTCCTGTTCTTATGTGGTTGTGTAAATTGTGCCTGTAGCATGGTGTGAATGTATACACATGATTGATAAAATTGTGACTCAAGTAGTAGGGGCAGATCATGTTCAATTTATTATGGAAAATTGTCCTGATCTATGTACTGTCTGTTTTTAACTCACAATGATACATGTAGTGGAAATAAACTACAATTAGTGTAACACTTAAAATAACAAAACACATCACTGTCAGGAAAATGAAAAGTAAATACATAAAAAATTAAATGTATTAATTAATACCAATGAATATAAAATAAAAGCAAAATGATAGAACATTTAATAATTCAAACAATGGGACACAATTCAGTAGAAACAAAACCATAAAGGCAAGTCTATAAAAATAGATGTTGGTTTTGCTTGCCTGATATCCTTGGGCCGGGTCTTTCGAAATACAGGCCATACCGGCTGATAGTCGCAAGGGAGCATTAGAAACATGTTGAGAGTTTAAACCTTACAACCTTCAAGTTGCGCTCGGCGAGATTTCTATGTAAAAGAACACCGGTCTTATCAGTGTAAATCAGAACTTGGGGCTGCAACAGAGAAGAGCATCCCTTCCCCACTAACAGACACCATAGTATTTGCCCAAGTGAAATCCTGGTGTCGGGTATGGACACTGGCAGGAAATCCTCTAGGCGTACTGGAAGTGATGGACAGAAAGGTCAAAGCGAAATACAAAACGTACTCCTAAACAGCAGCAAGCGAGCGCTCCGTCCAAAGAAACCTGGACTCACCAACGATGGCTGAACCTCTTCACCACCTCCACCCCACCAGAACTAGCAGAGAATCCACTGATGTTGACAGTCCAAGGTAATACAAATCTAAATTCTCAGTTACATTCACACTAATACGATCAACCATACTTGTGAAAACTGAGCAATATCTGCTGCAGTTCGTATATGGTTGATTTTAAAGTCATAAATATAAAAATGATTTTGGATGTGGTCATTCCCAGAAGTTAAACTTGTGAACGCTTCCAAGTCATCCCATTCTTCAGCTTCCTCCAATATATAAACGTGAACGCAGCATTACTGACATGATTACATGATTTCTGGGTAGTGAAGTCCTTCAAACCTTCAATCAGTTATCTCTCGCTGCCACTTGGGGCCACCAAAGTGCAAGTTTGCCTAGTGTAGATGATTCCCAACAACTACAAGGTCGGGAGGCAGTGTGTGTGTGATCATCTAGTCAATACATAAACTGACTGCCATTCACAATCTTTACTCTCGACTCCTTAAATAATGCATTGTGCGTTTTAAGCTGATGCTTTACCATAGTGGCTGTTCTGTCTGAGTATTTGTCTCACATCTGTTTGTCGTCTGTCAGTCTTTGGATTATTTAACCCTTGAGGATTAAGGCCAGGTACCAGAGGCAAAAGTGAAGATTATGATTCCACACATTATTTCAGATATCTGTGCATATTCTGCTTCCATAAGCTACCGAGTTTCATGAAATTAATAATGTATTTATCATTGATCACTTTAAGAGGCTCATTTACTTTTGCTGGAGGTCTAATCTCAGGTTATAACAACACAAGATCTTATGAGGACAACTGAAGTCCAGAGAGACAGAAATCTCAGTAGAAATGTCATAAATCTGAGAATGCGTCGGCATCTTCTCCCATAGAGAGTGAACTCATGCATTCACTCAGAGAGTCGTCCGGTCTGGCCTCTTGCTCCTCCAACAGCTTGGTCCTGGATCCTGGAACGGACAAAAAATGATCACTTTTCAAAACAGACACATTTCCTTACAGACATAAAACAATAACAAATAAAATCCAATTAGATAAACAAATACAATGACAATAAATAGGTAGAATAAGAGAAAAATAGAATAAACACAGATTGTAAAAATGCAAAAGTGATTTAAAAGATGATAATTTTGCCAGTCTAAAATGTTGCAAAACTGTTTTTAGGCAACACTGGGGAACATATACGAACATGTTACTGACTCACTTCTTGGACTTCTTCTTTTCAAAGTGGGCACCTTTGTTGTGTGTTTCTTCAACGTTCTGTATTTTGATGCTGATGTGGTAGAAGTCCTGCAATATTACATACAGACAGGGGTGTTACACAAGCCGAAAGTTTCTATGTAGTGTTTCTTTCCAAGGTGAGATACACGCCACTCGACAAAAGGTGACACCTAATCTTACAGAATGATTGGTGGTGCAAAATTATAACACATTATGATGCCTTTTAGGGGATAGTATGTAACTTCTGTCCTTGGTTAATTAAAATACTTTTATATATAGATAAACTTGAGGTGAAATATTTTCCAAAATGGATTTATACTGTTTTAGTAATGAAGTCTTTGTAAATATATTGATATTTTACTTGTGTCCCACCTGATTTGTCTGGTTGGGATTTTGGGGAGAATGGATTTCCCAGGATTCCTTGCACCAGTGTTAATCTTCCCCGGGTGTTTTGCCCTGTCAGGAAGTTTTGATTGACGTTTTTCACTCTCACCATTTTCCTGTGCGGTTTCAGCTTCTGGAATCACAACAAGGTCGTCTCTTTCGGGGTTGTAGCCTACAAACAGAGCCAAGATAGAGTATCTAATGGGTTACACTGCAGTTAGTATGTCAGTTTAAGGAAATCTCACACTCTGCTCTTGCAATTCAACACCATCTATTCAATCAACCAATCGTTCGGTCCAATGCCTCTGATGGAAGTCTGGTAATTTAAACGGTATTTAAATGAATGAATGCTGTTGAACTGCGAGGGGCGGTGTGTGGGATTTTCATCATGTTTTATCTTAAATGCTTTGCTCCAACAGCTGCAATGAGAAGGTTTGGTTGAACGAGATTTCTGTTTCTTTTAAAACTCGTACTTATTGCCCCTTTAAAGTCCCAATGAAATGGCATTTGGAGAGCAAATGTGATGTATTTCCTGTTGAAACAGGATATTGGGGCGGGGCATAATGCGGGGCGGGATCATTCAAAAGTGTAAACCAATGGGATATCAGTTAGGGAGAGAAAGGCAGTTTTATTGGATGGGGGGGATTGCTCAAAAATATGTGATGGTTTTATTAGTTGGAATTTTTATTGACGCCTCCTGGTATATGATGAGGTAACCATTAAAGATACACCGTTACCCAGGAATTAACAATGGGATTTTGATGTAAAAATACAGAACATTTTAAATTATGTAAATGTTTTAGCATGTGTATGTTATGGCACGGAAAATTTGCAAACAAGGTGAAAAAGTAACATTTCATTTAGTTGTGACTTATGTCATCGTGTTGTTCCAAGAAAGGACAAATACAATAAGGACAAACTGTAGTTGTTTTTTCTCACCTGCTCTTACACACCTGTGCAGCACATTCATGTAATGTTGGCTAATGAGGTTGCGCACGTGCTGCTGGCTGTAGGAAGCTGCTACGGTGTACAGATACTCCTTCTGACCGGGAGTTAGCTCTGTGTGCTGAGGGACAGACAGAGGAAACGTTTCACTACTGGGTTTCACACTGTGTTGCTCAATGGTTTCCCAAGCATGTCTGACAGACAGATCCATTGTCTTTGCTTTGCTTTGCTCTGTTCTATTCTATTTTGCTAGATTTTACAAGATTTCAAGTGATTGGTGCTAAGCGCTCATCGCTGTGGTGTTTCTGCACTGCACTTCCCAGAGATCACCTGTCAATCAAACAGTGTGGGCGGTACTGTGACGTCTTTCTCCTTGGATTTTCTGTTGATAAAGTTTGAGTTTCTGTAGGTGTTGCTCTTTTCTTTGTCTGTTCAGCCATGGTGGCTATCATTGCTCATGCTAACTACCCAGTTCTTCTGTTTATTCCAAACAAAGTGGAAAAGTAAAACGCATCACTTCCTGTGCGCCAGAGGATTTTTCCCAGGAAAGACCTACCAGCCACCGGGTGTTTACAACAGCAAATGGAAAACCTTTCATAAACTAGATTGGATCACTATTGTATTATATCACTCAGAGATAGAGGGAAGCAAGATGTACATTTATTTATATGAAAATGTTGTGGATTATTGCTTTAACTGTGTGGAAAGAATAGAATGCAATAACATGATAGTTTACCTTCAAAAATGGGGCTGCAGTCATGGTTTTGGAGATGTGTGTGGTCATTAGATGTGGGAGTTGTGGTTCATGCCTTGCAGGTAGCAATGCTGTTGACCAGAGAGAAAACAAACAAGAATTTAACTGATTTGGGCATTTCTGCTTTAATAGACGGTTGACAGTAGAGAGAGACAGGAAAGACTGGATACAGTACAAGACACAATACACACAGCTGAGCCACCAGGCCTCCAGTAGTTTGACCTATTTTAACATTCCTCTTCAAACTTATCCATGGCCCTTCTGTAACCCTGTTGCCTGGTGCTTTTATTGTTTGTCTTACTGGTTTTTATTTATTGATGTCTTGTAATCACGACACGTATATCTTTGTTGTGTCTCTTTTTGGAGTCTTGGAGCTAATCACCTATCATTGTTCATTATTGAAGTGTTTTTACGCTGAGTCTTGTGAGAAATTTACACCAGCCAAAACCTGGTAAATTTAGAGTGTGGTATTACGTTTGTCTACTCTACCAGCCACTTTGGTAGGTAACCAGCCACCACCGAGAGGTTCTTTTCCATTTTAAAAAGTAATATTTGGCTGGTAAAGTTGTGAAAGTGTCTGGTGTATTTTGGAATCCATGAGCCAAAACCGACAGCCGGTGAATGAAAAACTCATTTTCCTGCCTGGCTTGTATCTGAAACACGTTGGGACTGTAGTTAATGAGACAAACCAAAGAGTTTCTAACTAGAAAATGGCACGAGCGATCCCTCTTCCTGTCACAGAGCAGGCGTGACCCAGGGCCAGATGCAGGTTTAGGATTTCCCCTGGTTTCCACTGATATCCTCACGCCGCTGTGTCCCCATTAGAAAACTGCCTCTCAGGTGTCAAAGCAGACAGGATATTGACATGTTGTGTTTATTTAGCAAGGAGATAGTGTATGCACATCGGTCATCCTAACCAGGGAAAGACAATGAAATAGACTGAAGATACAATGGTTTCAATATGCTGAATAAACCACAAAGGAGGCATTTTCTATTTTGCTGTTTTGTATGTTTCATGAAAAATTTCACTCTGTATGATTTGAACTTACCCGTCTTTGACTCATATGAGCCTGTACACCTGCAACATAAAGCAAGCTTAGTCTGAATCAGCATCTCTGGTATCACATCTTCTATTCTATTCTATTCTATTCTATTCTATTCTATTCTATTCTATTCATCAACATATCTTTCCTATTTTAATTTGAAAATGAGGATTAATCAATGCAGTACAAAATCTGATGTGCATTGATGGTTAGAGAATATAAAGGAAGTGAAATGACTGGATACAGAGTATTACCACACAGCCATTAAAATATGACTTTACCTTGGAAAAACGTCATCCCGATGAACCCTTTGGATTTTCTGATATTCTGCAAATGTCACTTGCTTTTTCATGATAGGACGAGGTGTAACAAACCATGCAGCTGAGCATCCCCTGTTACAGCAGCAGCCAGTAAAGCTGCTGTTTAAGAGCTAGCATGTCGCCCTCACTGAAGTCCATCCAGGTGATTAAAGTGGCTGTTGGATCCCACTAAGTACCTGGAGGCCGGTGGGTGTGGCCTTTCCCAGGAAGCTCCGGCTGATTAGACAAAACAAAGAGGGAGGATCACAAATCAACAATCAACTCTATTTTGATTCAGAATTATAAAACGGATAGTTTGCATGTCCTCGTGTGGGTTTCCTCCGGCTGCTCCGGTTTCCTCCCACAGTCAAGACATGCAAGTCAGGTCAACTGCCTGTGACCCTGAATAGGAATAAGCGGGTATGGGAAATGAATGAGTGAATAGTTCTGGTCTGCAGGGCCCAGTTTTTAAAAAAGTTTTCTGATAGGATTTCAGTAATCAGATTGGATTAAATCTGAAAATTTGGTTTTTCACAACTGATAAATGAGGTTCTGATTATTCGGATTGGGATTTGGACTGAGTAATTTTGGCAGAAAATTTACATATAGGGCCTTTAAGGGTAAATTATACTTCTGCGTCTGTGCTACGCCGTACCTACGGCGTAGGTGTCTACGGCGGTGCAAGCATTTATAGTTCTGTGGGTGATTCTGCTACAACGCCGAAATCAGCGGACATCAACCGGATACAGATAGGAGGAAATACGAAGCGGGCCAATCACAGTGCTTACGGTCTTGCATCGCCCTACGAGCAGTTACATTTTTGGAGAGGTGCACGTAAGCTACAGCGGCAGCCTCTGCGGGCTACGCGGGCACCGGAAAGACCTACGGCGTAGCTATGCCGTTGTTTCGACGCAGAAGTATAAATTACGCTTTACACTCGCTCCTGGCTCATGCGTGCCCTGTGTGTGTGTGTGTGAGAGGCAGGCTCGGGAACGCGCATAACGTCACATCCGGTAGATTTGCCGCGAAAACTCGGCCCGAGTCCTCCACAGTCCTGCTCATATAGAGACTGAACGGCTGAACAGAGAGAGACAAGGCTGATGTCATTAGTTCTCATTAGTTATGGAGAATTCACTCATTGGCAATAAAAAACGCAAAATGAATGTGAATTTCGGCCGGAAATTTACATATAGGGCCTTTAATATCTACAAGGTCAGTCTGACACTACCTGATAAATGCACACCTGTGACCACACAACAGTTCATCTAAATATCCACCAAATATATTTTTATAACATGTAAAGATATAAAAACTAGAATGTTAAGGACATTGATATATAACATTGATCTTTTTCAGTTTAATCTGCAACATGTGCAACATCAGAGTCACTTAATTAGCTAAATACAATAAATGTGTCAGGATGACCTAGTTGTTAGAGACATTTTACCAAACGTATTTGAATAAGCAACGCCATCTCAACTGACTAAAAGAGAAAAGAGAATTTCCCTACAAGGATCAATAAAGGATCACATTTTTAGTAGAAATGTACACAAATTGTCAACAAAAGCAGGCTGTGTAGAGCAGTGTAGGTGTTTTCCCTAACCATGATGCAGGCAGGAGGGAATGCTCAAACCATTAGTCTGGAAGAGGTGGGGTCTGAATTCAACTCCATATCTGTAATGGGAGGAGCAATGACTCACTCTGCCTCCCCTGCCGTTTCCTCTAAATGGTTTCCATGCCGGCTCTCAAACAGCACATGGGATAGCAGCATCATATTCTGTGTATTGGTAAAAAGATAAAGCTTTGTTGTGGATATTGGTGATCTAATGTCATTTTTGAAAGCCTAGGTTTAGTCTGGAACACTAACGTTCAACCCTTTTGCATGGTTTTGGTGTTTTGCATGTGTTACATTATATTACGGCATTTTTTTTAGCAGACGCTTTTATCTAAAGCGACTTACAGTAAGTACATCATCATATACTACATCATATACATCATCCAATACATACGGCATCATCCTATACATCATCATCCTATACATACTACATCATATTGCACACAAACACTCATGCCTATGAGCAATTTAGTTGCCTTGTCTGTTGTTTATTCCATTTCTTGTATCCATGTGGCTGGAACTATTTATTTTACTTTATTCTATTTTTTCATATTATTTATCACTGCTCTATACGTCATTGTCCTGTTTTTATTGATGTGTCATTTGATCCATTTTTTATTTCTCTTGATTGTGAAGCACTTTGTAGCTTTGTTTTGAAAATTGGTATATAACTATATATTATTATTATTATTGCTCCTCCCAACCACGATGCAGCAACCTTCACTTTCTAGTCTGTGTCTCTAGGTAAAACTGAAAGTACAGTAGTGCCAGCATTGTTGTAATGGGAAACCCCTTGTATCCCTTTATCTGGCTGTTAAAGTGTGGTTACCCAGAGCTGGTGATTCACACAAAGCACAGCTCTCCAAACTAAAGGCTTACAACATAGATCTACTGAAACATCCACACTTCAAATTGATGAAGGAAACCATGTGGAAAATGAAGAAAAAGAGGAATACTCAGAGGAAAGAGGAGAAGGCACCTATTTTAGACAACAACAATGCACTACTGGATGGTAAGAGTCTGTTTTGTTATTATGGGTGCAGTTCAACTCCACTGCACAGCTTCTGTGCACAGCTGATCATCAGATGTAAGTAACAGGCCTATAGACTTACTTTTTATTTGGTTTATCAACAGTCCTAGTGCAGACTTTTGTTGTTTTAAGACTAAAGAAGGCCAACAAGCCATCAAGTGAAGGGGTTAAATATAATTCTGACTACTATTTCCTTGTGTGATTGAATACTAATAATACACTTTATTTGTATAGCGCCTTTCAAAACAGAGTTACAATACAGATTAATATAAAACCTAGAAGCAAATATCCAAGGTCAGATAGTTCCTGCACTTTCTCTTGGAACAAGGATCTCAATTAGGATAAAGCAAGTGCGTGTGTTTTTTTCTAAAAGTACCTCTCCAACTCTCCAACCGTCATGAAACTTGGTACATGGCTTCAGAGCACTTTAGGAACCAAGTAGGGACTGGGAGTTTAAAATCTACCATTTCTGCCACAAATGCCAGAAATGTGTATCTCTTAATCAGGTGAAGTTTGGTACACATACTCAAGGCACAAGGATTGGTAAAAATGTAAAATTTGGTTGCGATTGGTAATGTGGGCATGGCCTATGCAAAAATTGCATATCGCTCATATTGGCCTTAAAGGTCATTAGGGCTTGAACCCCTGAATCGCAGATTGCGGCTATATTTCCTTTTGATGTTTCATGTTGTATTTGCAGTGCTCTAAACTAGCATAACATATTCTTCATTCACAGCATACGAGGCAGATAATGCCTATGAGAATCCCTCTGTGCAGAACTCCTTCAACATCCACCAGGAGCAGAATAAGGGCCCGATCGAGATTCGGGACCTGGCAGCGGTTTTACGCGTGGCTCCCGATGCCATTCCCGAGAGACCTGACACTTCTGTGGACGGGTCGTGGGCCAAGCTTGACAAAGACTCCATTCGCCTCATACAAGTGTCCGTGTACAAGCACTTCCCGAAGCTACCGGCAGAGACGGACATGAACCTGGAGAGGCACCTGTTGAATGTGCAGGAAACCGTAGCAGAGGAGCTGCTGAGGTTGGCTCCCCTGCTGAAAGCCCACCAGCTGCTGGGTTGTCTGATCGACTGCTACCATCGTCACACATTTGACCACCTGCATGGTCTGCTCCGGCACGTCACCTCCACCAAGAAAGCCTTTGTGCTGATCGAGTGGGCTTTACACACATATCTGAGGTATCTATCTATCTATCTATCTGTCTGCAATATTTCGATTACAACATTTACATGGCTCGAAGTAACATGACTTTTCTAATAACTCCAGTGAACTGTGCCGTGTTGTAAATACAACATCCAGGTTACTGCGTCTGGTGACCTTTGACATAAGCAGTTTGAAAAAAACAAAAGAATATCCGAGGCGTTTACATGCCCCAGAAAAATCGAAAGATTGAGCAGAAATCTAGGTGTGTTGACTGGGTTCTGCTTACTCTGATTATAACCTTAGCCCGATTAAAATAATCAGATAAAGGCTTTTACATGATCAGAGTATTGCTTTAATCGGGTTAAGATCGAGTTATTAGTGTGCATGTAAACATTCTCATTCAGAATCGTAAATTCTAATTCTCATTCTCATTCTGAATTGTATTTTCTAATTCTGAATAGAATAAAACATCAGCTACAGAATAGAAAACATGCTGCTGCTAAGCATTGATATTGGTATGTGGTACTTTCCCAGTCCCGAGCTCCTGGGACACCCTGACCTTCAGGACTTGGATATCAGGAAACCAGTTGACCTTCTCCTGTTGACAGACTGGGTACCACAAGCTCAGGACAAACTCCTGGTGAATGTGCAGGTAGGAACAATATCATTACAGTGTTAAACTAAGGCACGGTGCCGATAAAAGGTATTGATTGTGACACCTGAATAAAGTTAATTCATTTTTCAAGAGCGCTGGCCAAGTTTCCAGTTTTTACAAGTTTTTGTTTTGCATCACACTCTGTCTTGAGTCTCTGGCACACCCCCACACGCCCCGCTCCCTTTCTGTCCCCTTGAATCACGGTGGCCTGTAATTAACACAAACAATAAAGTCACATTTTCACATTAGAGATGAGTAAGCTAGCTAATTAGAGCAGAGATCCAACAGAAATGTCTAGTGAAGAGATAACATATCACCATGCTAAATACTGGAATAATAATACTGCTTTGTCATTTGCTTTTTTGTCTTGAGAACGAGGCTTTTTACAAACTCCAATAGGTTTTTGTTCCCAAACAGAGTACGGGCCGGAAAGTGAGTTTTGAAAGCCAGAAATCTCAGCAGCTGCCCAAGTAATTGTTGAGTCATTGGTATTGATCAACAACCCTATCAACCCACCACAGATACATTATGGTCACTTTGTGCTATGGGGCGGTACAAATCTTACTTTGTGCATCTTACGTCAAGATATTTTACAACATATATAGTGTGTTGGAAATTAACTCCTTACTTTCAGCTCATCAGGTATCTATGTGTCTCTTTTTCACCTAATGTACATAGGAGGACATTTCCAGGTCCCTGGAGAAAATCCTTCAGAATGAGAGAGACACAGATGAATGTGAGGATGAGGAAGCTTTCGTCAGACTACATGTGGATGCTATTCAGGTACTCTTACTAATTAGTATAATTGGAATATAATATTACGAATTAGTATAATTAGTACATAATATTAGTATACTAATGAGCAATTAATATACTAATTAGCAGTTAGTATATGCAGGTTATTGGAGTGTCTGGTAATACTGTAGTATGAACTTGTAGGTTCAATTGAAAGTAAACCTTGCAGGGCAAGGGAACAAGGGAAGGGATTCTGGTTGATGTATGTATGTATATATTTGTATCTTTATTTTTTCAATACACCAATTTTTAGATATTTGGTTATTTATCTATTTATCTTTTTGTTTATCTTGTTCAGATTTTTCTGTATTTCTATTCATAAACACAAAAATGTATTAATGAATTAATACATTTATTATTTTCTAGATATTTTATTTACCAAGCTATTTATTTGTTTGTTTGTTTATTAATTTAAATGTATTTGTGTTAGTATGAATGAAGATGGGAATTTAATTGATGAATGAGTGGTGCTGAATGTTAATAAGAGATCTGTTAGCTAGCCAAACAGATCTCCTCTTTAAAGTATCAATATGGTGTAGTGCAAAAATCCTTTAATGGCATTATATTAGAGTGAACAGAAAAACTCAGCTAATCTTTCTCTGCCACACTTCCTCTCTGTAGTGCATCAATGCTAATCTCCAAAGAGCTCAGGACATCAGCCCGATACTGACGGACCGGGTGAGGAAAGTTTGTTTCCAAGAGCTGCAGAAGTTTGTGAAGAGGTGAGAGCCTATTCTCACCCAGACCCTTCGTTAAAGAGATATTCAGTTCTAATGCTTTGTTTTGACTTGAATTCCTATTAAATCCAACCTGCTGTTTAAAGTACATACAACTGACTGAGGAACTATATTTTTCTCATTGGTGTCTCTCACTGAGCCTTTGGGACTTTTGCTCTTTTCATCAAACTAATATCATTGAGCTTTTACGACACATTTTATCACACATTTTTAACACAACAAGAGCTGAGTGTCCTCTGGATGACTTCACTCAGCAGACAAATTCAGCAACTTAAACCAAAGGAAATAGTGCACTGCTGTCTATAGTGTTAGGATGTGTGAGAAAATGCACATACTTTTCTTGTAGTAAAGTGCCCTTTCAGCCAAACTCTGCATTCATTACACATGTTAATATTGTGTTTGGTTTGTAGGTACGTCAATGTCCAGAAGAAGATTCTTGAAAAACAAGCCAAAATGGCCAAGCCAGAAACAATACTCTTCTTCAAGACTCTGAACACCTGCAAAGAGCTCAAATGAGTCTTTCAACACGTTTGTCTCCTTGCCAATAATCCAGTTCAATTCAAAACTTTACTGTCCCATAAGGTAAATTTGATTTGCAAACAGGGGTTATAATAAAAACACATACCGGTAAGTAATGAGTTACACTACAGTAATCCTACTACAGTATTATAGGAGAGGTAGCAGACCAGTAGACCCCTACTACAACAAAACATGTGATTTATACGATTTTCCATTTTTCACATTATGACTATTAGGGTTTGGCCAATATGTAGTTTTGAAGGCCGATACCGATATTTTTTGGATTGAAGCTGCCAATAGCTGATATTTTGTGCCTTTGTATCTTTAAAAATGAGATTTGTATGCCAAAAAAAATCAAGTATTCAGTGTTTCCCCCAGAATGTTATTCTTGTCAGGGTGGGAAAGCCTCTGAAACAGCATTTAGATGGGACAAAACTCTCCATTGAAACCCAGACTAATGAAATTATTTTAGAGTTACCAGCTCTTTAAAGGGATAGTGCACCCATTTTTAAATGTTTTATATTATTTAACTTTTAAGTTTTAGTTTGTTGGTGTGTAGTGTAACGCGATTATGCTAGAGTCTTCTTTGGTTTGTATTGGCGGATACTTCCGTCTCGCAATGTTCGTACGGAGTGATACCAGAAAGAGAGAAAAAAAGTTACAGACTCTCAGACTGAAACAAAAGTTGGAAGCTGAAACGGCAGAGTCATGAACAGCAATTTTAGCGAAAATATCGTCCTTGTGCATTTCGTAATCATATGTGCATTTTCGTTTCCAACCGCGACACTTGTTTTAAAGAAGGCTAGCTGGGAGGACAGTCTGCCCAATGGCAACATGCTAATTGTTAGCATTGGTCCAATCCAGTACAGCTAGAACAGTGAGGCGAAGATACAATCACAACAGTCCTACGTACTACTTTGGGGCTAAGTTAAATAATATTTTAAAAAATAAAATGGGTGCACTATCCCTTTAAGTAAGGCTGACCAATTCAATGGTAGGGAAACTCTGGAATACATTAGGCCTTTAAATGAAGAATTAATTTTCAAACAGTAAACTGAAAACAAACTATTGAAAATGATATGAATACATAAAATAAATAAATGAACATTTATTTTCACTGCAGGTTTTCTACACTGTTTTTCTGTAGCTGTGGTCAGGGAGGAAACTCCATCATATCGGCAGTGGATGACTCGACTGGCCGATATTTAATAAAAACCGATACGTCAGTCCAACCCTAATCACAAACAGAATATACCTCTCAGGGATAATATAGAAGAACATGACCTGACATCATTATGATAGTGATGATGAGGAGGAGGAGGAGGAGAGAGTTTTGTTTATATGGTGTTGATGTTATTCCATTGCAGGCTGTATGTCCAAATCAATGGCAAAGGCATCAAAAACCTCGTCCATGAGGAAACCAACACAGCACTTCAAAACATGGAGGCGCTTACTCTGAAGCTTCTGGTGGAGAATGTAATTCACATCGCAGAGGTGCATAAGCTGTTTGCCTTGTTAAAAAATATACAGTCTTCTTGGATTACAACAAGGAATTGTGGGATATGCATTGTTTTCTGTCATTGTAAAATCACATGTCTGATCCCTCAGAAATACCTAAAGAGATATTTCAAGACAGACGACAAGCAACTGTTCATCTTGATTGATGCAATAAAAGAGCAGTTCCACAGGCTGCCATATTGTCTGGATGTACAACAGGTATGTTAAAGAAAATGAACATTGAGATTTACTTTCTTAAAGGGGAAGACAAATAACGAATAACCTTAATATTTAAGTAAAAATCTGATTGATGTAACGCAACAGTGATTCAGCCTATATCCAGTTCATGAAAGCTTTTCCATTTCCTGTTCTAAACACCCGGTGTCTGGTACGTCTTTCCTCTGGCATACAGGAAGTGATGCGTTTTATGTTTCTGGTTTGTTTATAATAAATAGAAGAAGAACTGGGTAGTTAGCATGAGCAGTGATAGCCACCATGGCTGAACAGACAAAGAAAAGAGCGACACCTACAGAAACTCAAACTTCATCAACAGAAAATCCAAGGAGAAAGAAGTCACAGTCCCGCCCACACTGTTTGCTTGACAGTTGATCTCTGGGAAGTGCAGTGCAGAAACACCACAGCAATGAGCGTTTAGCACCGAAGATGGAGACAAAATAAAAAATATATAAGAACCGCCTGTCCCATAGCTAGAACCAAGAGAGTACAGTTTGTCAGACTATGTAATCTGTACGTAATTTGTAACAGCATGTATATTTACTGCAGCCTCTTTCTTTATGGTTGTGTCTTAATATTATTGTGTTGTCCTTTTATTCTCTGAAAACGAATTGATAAAAACTGAACTGTCTCTTTCTCTCTGCCAGAGAGTGATGGATGAAGCCTATCAGCACATCAGTCAGGTTTACCTCAAACATCTTGTCCAAAGGAGCCAGAGGAAACTGGAGAAGAGGTGGAATGATGACGCTGGGAAAAGAGTGACTGAAGATGCTGAGCTACTTCACCTCACCTTCTCAGACCTGGTGAGATAAACATTTAGGTATTCATCTTTGTAATACTGTAGTTTTATACCCAGCAACACCTGTGGACACAACCTTATCCTCGTTAATGCAGATCATGGGCTGGTTTTAGAGGTGAGCATTAATTTAAAGTAATAATCTGCAGCTTTTTCATATAAATAAACACTCATGTCTCTTATAGAATTGTAACTTGTTTTTCCCATTATAAATTTAGCTTCTAAATTTCTTCTAAACAAAATTTTCATAATAACGTAAAGCTCTACAGTGAAGTAACTGATCAACGCAATCAATCGTCATGATGGCAAAAACTAGGAAATTAAGGCCCAGGTAGAAAATAATTTTCCTTTAACAAACATGTCATTACATGTGCCTGTGTTGTGGTGTGTCAGAGCCCTGATGTCCGACCGTGGAACCTCATGCTGTTGAAAGTCAGAGAGGTGCTGGACTGCAGAAGCACCGACGCCCTGAAGATGACGGTTGCAAAGATGCTGCTGGATTGTTCCAAAGCGAGGTAAATCATCCTGTTGTCGACTGATCTCATACACACCTGGGTCCTGTTGTTCCCAAAAGCATCTCTCAGTCCTCTGTCTTGGTGGTTAGTGGGACTGTCCTGTAACAGGAAGGTCACAGAATTTATCCCTGCAACAGTCGATGTCTGTTCTTGTTTAAGTGTCTTTAAGCAACACACATTGGACTTTTGGAGCCAAAGAACCACAGTTAGACTGAAGCCCAGTGAAAAAGACAAGAGGTAAGAGAGGAGGAAGCTAATATTATGAAGCCTAGCGCTCTTGCTATTAACTGAAAGAAATGTAATCTATCCATACTAAGTTATCTAGGTTAGCTAGTTAGCCTAGCTGACCTTCCAAGTTCAAACTAGCCATACTAGCCTATAGCTATCTAGGTAAGCTAGTTAGCTAGCTGCTGACCTTCCAAGGTTGTGAATGTCATGGTCATTGATTGATTGATTGATTTTATTTTGTGATAAATACATAGAAGACAACAAAATATCACCGAGGATAAAAACACAATACAGCCCAAGGGCTTATTTCCATTGTGGTCCTCTGAAAGAATTAAAAAAGAAGTCATCGCCATTTATATTGTTATTTACATTTTGACCAGAGTTCCTTCTTTTCCATTCAAGTTGCTACTTAGCTAACTTGCTCTGAAGAACTGTGGTTCTTTGGCTCCGCCCACTGAGGTTTAACTCAACCAATGACATCATTTCTGCCTCCAGAGCAGCTCTGCCTCTGAGAAATGTTTGTGTAACAAAAACTTCAATCTGCCTGCCCTGAACCAATACATCCATGGCCTGAACCCCCTTCTTGGTCTGGGGGGCGCTGTACCAAATGACCATGCTATGACCCCTCTGGAGACATGTATGTATGTGTGCTGCAGAGGGATATGTAAAGCTACAAATTCCCAATTACACTGTGTGTAATATGGTGATGGAAGTGCTCTAAAATTCCTAAAAAAACAAAAACAAAACAAAATGATTACTGTATGTATAATTGAATAAAGGGACCTTCGTACTAAAACGCTTTTGGGAAAAAGATGCCTTTTCATCCATTCGCCAGGCACCGCCTCCACTTTCCATGGACATCTTAGTGGACAAAGAAATGCTTTAAATCGCTCATATACGTTTAATACTGTCTTTCTTGTGAGTCTCTGCATTATTTATGCTCTTGGTGTTTTGATCTCAGCTGCAGTGTGGACTCGGAGCTCCTGCATGCTCTGCTGCAATGGAAGGGAGGTCTCTCTGGATGGGAGATCAGGGAGGTGCTGGACGCCTGCCTCCACGAGTATCGACCCAGACCGGCAGCCTGGTACAGCTGGCTCCCCTGTTTCTGAGGGCTGAGCGTCTCTGTGGAGGATCAACGTTAACAAGCACAGACAAGAGAAAAACCTACGTCTAATATTATGTACACTGAATGCACAAAAATATAAATCAAAAGCTTGACTACAGTTGGATTTCCAATTGTACAATTTTGAATAATGCAAGGGTTTGGTGCGAAAAAGGCCTAAGTGACATTTTGGCAGAACTTGAGTATTATATATCATTGGAAAGCTCTTCGCTATCTGATGGTCAAAAGAACACATTTGTAATTGTAAACAAAATGGAATCCAAAGGACTCAAGTGAAAACGCGAGATTAAATTGGGTGCATAAAGGGCATAACTGCACTTAATAGCTTTTTATCAAATATAATTTGAGTTTTAAAAAAAAGCAATGATAAAAAAA
>OMLI01087701.1:0-25672 GCA_900302605.1 Rondeletia loricata
CTACTAGAGCTCCTCCTTCTTCTGTGGTAAGTTACACAACAATCTCTTCCAAAGATTGTCTGCCACTTCGACACTCCACTCCCAACATGACCAAGGCTTCGGGTCCGCATTTACAAGTGGTGGAGTCGGGTGCCGGCGCAACATGCTTGTCAAAAAAGATGAATATAAACGCGAGCCGATCCACAAGCGTAGTTCGATTCACAAATGCAGATTCAACAATTTAAATGTCTGTTTACATTCTGAAAATATATTGGCCTTAAAAAACTTTTGTGAAAACCTCTTGAACTTTTTTATGAAAAAAACACTTTTATTCACAAATATGTGTCTGTTTTTATAAATGATGTTACATTTATTTATATGATGGTTTACAGAACACAAGTAGCTACTCATTTATTTGTGGATGGAGAGATATATTTATGTTTGTTGTTTTTTGCATTCAACAATCCTAATACATATTTGTGGATTGTAGTGTTTATTTATCTTTCTCCATTTATATTTATGTGTATTGTATTACATATATTTGTGATTATTGACAACATAATCCTTCCATACACATTGGGGCTAGGGAGAATCCCTTGACGGTCATACCTCTATGCAGTTCCTCCCATCCAATAGGGGGCGCTAGTTAGATGGCGTGACAAAAAAAGGGAAGGGTTAGTATTATGATTGAACGTGTGTTATTTGATTTAGCCAAGAACTGTTGTCCAACATCATCAATAAAGTCTGAAAAACGAGCTTTAATTAAGCTCGCATAGATTGGTCAAGATGTCTGCGAGTGCTGTTTATGTCTTGGATTTGAAAGGAAAGGTAAGATAACGGGACTAGCGCTAGGTGGCTAAGCTAACGTTAGCTAGCAGTCTGGCTGTCACATTCTCTGACAGTTTGTGATGTGGCTCGGCCTGTAGCAGGCTGGATGACGGTAGGGCTGGATTGGATTGAGGCTGGATTGAATCTTATTGACATGGATTTATAGTGTACATCGCCCTGATACGCTCCGTTCTCTTGTATGGGGAGAAAGTCATGTAATAAACTCCATAAAAAATCTGGTAGTTTAATATTGCCTTGCTTATCGGCAAACGTATACATACCTTGTAAAACACAGCCTACAACCTTTTCTTAATTGTTAGGGTCTTCTAGTATATTCGGCATAAAAGTAATCCATCAAGCTGAAGTTATTTCAAGAAACTTACAACTTTTAGAAGCGGGTCACCGTGCTCCCTACCGCCCACCACATACTTGGGTGAAAGAAGATGATAGAAGTAACAGGTGAACCAGTTATAAAAGGCGAGATATCATTGAGACAGGTGCTGCTTGGTGCCGAATTGAAGAGTGGATTCGTATTATTCAGAAAACGTCTTAAGTCATGTTATACAAGGTGTGGCAACTTGCCAGTAATCAAGGCAGCATTTAAATGCCAGAATTTTCAATGGAATTCCATTCTCTTAGTGCACGAAGTAAATAGGATCAAACTGATGGAAGTTATATAAAGATAAATTAATGCTTTTCTGTTTTTTGTTTATATTGGTAACCCTTATGATGATCACCCCCACCTTCATAATTACCACTTCATTATTGCATATCCCTGATAGTCCTAAGGTTTGCAGGACCACCCGGACAATGTGGCAGTCCAGTGGCATAGATATTGCTAGTTATTTACCAATACCCGATGTTCCTCTCAGGTCCTGGTGTGCCGCAACTACCGAGGAGATGTGGACATGTCAGAGATTGAGCACTTCATGACCCTTCTGATGGACAAAGAGGAGGAGGGGACGCTCTCTCCAATCCTGGCCCATGGAGGAGTCCGCTTCATGTGGATCAAACACAATAACCTCTACTGTATCCTTAATTATCTCTGCATGGTAGTTGAACCTAAGCAACTTGTTTAGACTTGCTGTTATCATTTTTTTTCTCTGCGACTTAGACCCTCTACTCTTGTAGCCAAGGTTCTTAACACACATCGCCTCAGTGGTTGCAACATCCAAGAAAAATGCTAGTGTCTCCCTGGTTTTCGCCTTCTTGTACAAAATTGTCCAGGTATGATTACATGCATTTCCATATTTTGTGTATAGCAGATTAACTATAAATACTACTATCACAGCCATATATTTAGACAAAGATGGACGGACAGGTTTATAAAACAATTGTTGTGCTCCTCAGGTTTTTTCAGAGTATTTCAAAGAATTGGAGGAAGAGAGCATTAGAGATAACTTTGTCATCATATACGAGCTGATGGATGAGCTGATGGACTTTGGCTACCCTCAAACCACTGACAGCAAGATTCTGCAAGAGTGGGTATTCTCTTAGCCACGGCCTTGATTGGATTGATCTATAATCATAATGACATTTCATGTAGTTTCTACCTATCAGTATAGCACACTGCATTAAAATAGCTCTTTTGCTGACCTCAAACTTTTAATATGTGTTATTTGACCAACACTTGTTTGCCTGCCAAGATGGTTGGGTAGCAGCTAAATCAGATTCTACAACTTGTTCTTTCAGTATTGTGGTATTATTATGTCCTGTATATCAGAAAGTCAAAGAGAGCTACTTTCCTCATCATCTAATATAAATGACCTTTGGATCTAAGAGGACTGTAGTTCAAAGCAGATGTGTAGCAAGCTAGCTCTGGATTTCCCCCAGTGTTCTCTATATATAGCTATAAGTCAGACAGTACTCCTTCAGTAATCGTGAGAGTCTCCGTCCCTTCTTTGATGCTTCTTGGAAACCCGCCATCCCAGACAGTTCCTTTCCCTTTTTGCCTGCTTCTGCCCCTCATTTGTTTACATTTTGTCTCCCAGATACATCACCCAGGAGGGACACAAGCTGGACACTGGAGCCCCACGCCCCCCTGCCACAGTCACCAACGCCGTCTCCTGGAGGTCAGAGGGCATCAAGTACAGGAAGAACGAGGTCTTCCTGGACGTCATCGAGTCAGTCAACCTCCTGGTAGGAACTGCTCCTTTTAGAAGCCCTCTGTTGCTCGAGGGATGCCAGACAGTGTGTTTGTAAACTTCCTCCCTGTGTGCGTCACACCACAGTGAGGGTCAAGCTCAGTGATCTTGCTGTGTGGACAAATGCTTTCATTGAGTAGCTAGCTGACACTTTCTTTCACATTCTGTTAATGCGTCTGTCCCTGTCTCTCTCTCTGTTTCTCTGAATCACTGACACTTTTTACTCTATCTGTTTCTCTGTTCCAGGTTAGTGCCAATGGTAATGTTCTACGTAGTGAGATCGTTGGCTCCGTTAAGATGCGTGTCTTCCTGTCTGGAATGCCTGAGTTGCGACTGGGTCTAAATGACAAGGTTCTTTTTGAAAACACTGGACGTGAGTTCTCTTGCATTGATAACGGACCTGGGTCAAATTGTGTTTACAAATGATTTCTCAGTTTTTGTTTAACATAAATAGAGGACATGAGGACAGTTGAGAGTAATAAGTTGGCATTCACAGAGAAGTATACAAAAGTGACTTTCAAATACTCCTTCCTGGCACTTATTGTATCGTGCTATGTTGCGAACCTCACCCATCTGGTGCCCCATGCAGACTGAAAAAACCCTAACAGTTATTTGCAAGTATTATGTGACCTAGGTCTGATCTGTACCAGCCAACACAATGCAGGTACACTCCTCTTGGTTTTCTGTCGGTCTGAATGATCTGTTCTGTTGCATTCTGCAGGAGGAAAGAGTAAATCAGTAGAGCTGGAGGATGTCAAGTTCCATCAATGTGTCCGTCTGTCTCGCTTTGAGAACGACCGCACCATCTCCTTCATCCCTCCTGATGGAGAGTTTGAGCTCATGTCTTACCGCCTCAACACTCACGTGAGTACTGTGGTTCAGCAAAGGCCCCCTCTGTGGATTGCAGCAGGATGGCCTGGTGGTTAGAGAGACCGTCCCCTAACCAGGAGGTGGAGTCTGAAATTAACACCCACCAAATGCTGGTAAAATTAGTCTTTGGTGGATAAATCAATAAGGGTCACCCACCACATTGGCCGGTAACTTTCTGAGTTGATAACAGTTGAATGCCTCAGTTATATACAGTCTTTGGTTTTTGCCTGTTCTCAAACTTTGTCCCTGCTGGCCACGTACACTTTGTCTAACCGTGAGCCAATTGAATCAAAGCAAAACGCTGACTCTGTATCAAACAGGCTCCTGATTGGCTGTTGCGCTGGCTCTACACAAAGCAGTAGTGTCTCTGCTTGGATGGTTAACTAGCCTAATGTTAGTTGAGGATTAATATCAATATGTGAAACATTCTAACTTAAACAGTGTGTGTTGGAGGTCTGCTTCAAAATGCTCTCATAATTTGAATTCTGTTGCACGCCATGATGAATGACCAACTTGATCCATTGTATAAATGAGTGAGCATGTTTTAAATGAACACATAGTCCCTGAATATATACACAAAATAGCATTGAAAGAGTGAATATTTCTAGGAAAAATGTATATTACTTATTTTCTCCAGTAAACATTATTCTTGGCAGGCAATAAAAAAAAAAAAACTACCAGCCCGTGGCAGTTAATTTGGGACACCGCCCGAAGGTCACAGGTTTGATCTCCATAACAGCCGATATGTCCATCCCTGATATCCACTGTTCAGTGTTCTTGAACCCTTACCTGCTCCAAGAGGTGTTGCTCCTTGCTATCCCAGAGCTCTTACCTCTCTGGTAAAATACATATATGTACGTCTCAGATAGATATGTGAAGAAACAAATTCCTAATTACACAGTGTGTAAAGTGCCCCCAAACATTTTGAGCAATCCTTCATGCCAAAGTTTCTCCTAGATGTTTTCTGAAACTTTTTGGCCACTCAACACTGAAACGCTCCATTAACCGCAATGCAAATAAAACAGTTTTAGGCAGGGTGGCAGCACCTGTGGCTCTCTCCACTGGCCCAACCCTCCTATTCAACAGTAGCGGAAACACAGCTGCCTACACAAATGAATGTTTTTTGTTAATTGTAGTAATATCTGTTATCCACTAGGGGGTGACTATGTCATAGGTTACTTTAAATTGACATCTGTTAAATTTCTCTAATAATGGCAGAAATCTCTGTGTGTCTGTCCTTCAATTATCTCACGAACCGCTCACCCGATCGACTTTAAACTCGGCAGGTGTATTGCTGAGGACCCTACGGAGTGCAGTGATCGGATGAGCGGTTCTCGAGAAAATCGGCCCGGTCCAAACGGGCACTGCTGTCGTGGCACGCTACACAGGCGTACCGGGCGCTGCACTCTAGCGGTTCTCGAGAAAATCGCCCCGGTCCGAACGGGCACGTCCCAACGGGCACTGCACTAGTGTAATAAATGCTGGATGAACACTGATTTGCTTGTGGATAAAATCTGTCTGTTGCTTATGTCTCAGGTAAAGCCCTTGATCTGGATTGAGTCTGTTATTGAGAAGCACTCCCACAGTCGAATCGAGTACATGATCAAGGTTGGTCACCTTGTCAGCTTGTAGATCAGTTGCCATGTCATATCCAGCAGCATCATTGTTATAATCATACCTGGGTCACCATAGTAATTGTAAATAATTCAAAGAGTTTATTTTAGCCTGCTTAGAGTACCAAATGGTTGGGGTTTACTACAATTCAGAAAGGGTCAAGGTAAATTGTCAATCACAGCAAAGTATACTGAATTGATTTTCAAAGACTTTCCTGCGATTGTGTAAACTTTATGGTGTGTATATTTTTGTCCTGTCTGGCAAACCCCAACTATCTGATACTCCACGGAGATTGAAACAAATGCAAATAATTATTTGGAAATCATATTTTTACACAGGTCTGGTTTAGTATACTGTTTCGGCGGGAGCTCATGTTAAACTTGACCTGCTTGTTTCTCATCTCAGGCGAAGAGTCAGTTCAAAAGGCGTTCCACAGCCAACAATGTAGAGATCCACATTCCTGTGCCAACGGACGCTGACTCACCCAAATTCAAGACCACAGTGGGCAGTGTGAAGTGGGTGCCTGAGAACAGCGAGATTGTCTGGTCGATCAAGTCCTTCCCTGTGAGCAGAAACCATGACTCATGATTATCATACAGATTGTTACAAATAACTACATAATCTAAGTTTGGCATTGAAAGTAATACCTCAATATTTTGAGTTGTAGTTTGCTAATTTTCTTCTACTCGTCACATTGTGGGGTAAAACCAGTTTCTGCATTTGTCCTATAGTTTACCTAAAATGACTTTTTTTGCATCGTTAGTATTTCTCTCTGAAACCATGGGGCACTAAAGACTACCTAGGGGCACCTAAAACTCAGAATGTCAGGGTGTCCCTTTAAAAGCTAACACACAAGTTTTTGTATATATTTGGTTTTGTATAATATGTATTTGTGCTGTGACTCTTAACAGGGTGGAAAGGAGTATTTGATGCGAGCCCACTTCGGCCTGCCCAGTGTAGAGGCTGAGGACAAGGAGGGGAAACCACCAATCAGTGTCAAGTTTGAGATCCCATACTTCACCACCTCAGGCATCCAGGTCTGTCCCACACACACACACACACACACACACACACAAACAAACAAAACAGACCTGTGTCAAACAGTATTAGCAAATAATTAGTTTTAACCTACTTGCAGCACCACATGGCTGGGGATAAAATAAGATGAAACTTTAATGTTCCCCATGGGGAAATTGGATATACTATCAGGACAAATCTTATAGTGTTAAGTTCTGATAATAATAAGTTGTTTACCAAACTGACTTTCAAGTAGTCAAAAATGTCTGTCCTATATAGCAAACCCTACCCATCTGGTACCACTCTGAGCAGGTTCAAACACATGTTGCAATTTATTTGCACATACTATTTGAGTCGGACGCACACGCATGCAAATCAAGTTGTTAGCAAAATGATTTAGTCCAAATAATGTGTGGTTCTCAGTTGTTTACCTGTCATCCTTGATTTAGAACTCATGGTAGCACTGTTGATCATCTGTTGATCACCTGTCTCCACTTAAGCACTGGAACTGGAATTTCAATGCTTCAAATTTGTCCTGCTGTTGGCCAGAGGGGGCAGTAGGGCAGCAATATTAACAGTGCAAGGTTGGAGACCCTTCTTTGCCAAAAAACAAAGACTATGGAGACTCATTTTAGGGTAGAGAGAATTCCCACTGTTGAACAAACCAGAGGAGAACTGCTCAACATCTTGGACTTGTCTCCCTGTCCCCACTTTTATCACAGTGATATAAGTTACAGATCAGTATACTACACTGTTGCTAGATTCGTGGGGTTTTTATTCTGATTCCCATGACATTGAAAGAGAGAATGTAGACTCCTAATGTTTTTTCTTCATGTTTGAATGAAAATGGTTGCTGACCACACATTTACACAGATGGCATAAGTTGCATTCCCTCACACATGTCCTGTGATTATATATGCAGCACCATGAGCACCACAGTAACACAAAAATGAAGTTTGATGTAAGAAAACAATGGCAACCCGAAAAACTTGTTTAAAAAATGTAATTGTTACCCTAAAGGAAAATAATGCTGTTTCCACAGAAACATTTCCATAATTTGCACATCTGTTTTACACTATCCATAGCCCATTTGCCATTGCATGACTCTCATTATGATCTAAAGCAAGGTCTTTTAAATTCACATATTTTGGAAGGTTAACTGTACTGGTTAAGTACTGGTTAACTGACTGGTTGTAGGTTGATACACAACATACTATGCAACATACTATGCAGGAACATTATGCTGGAATTGATCAATTCCGCATAATGTTCCTGCTGAGCGTATTGATTTAAATGCTACTTCTCCGGGAACTCACTGCCAGTTATCAAAGTTTTGCCTGAAAAGAACAAGGAGGCTGTTTCTTTAAATGAAAAGGGCTTTGCTGACTTTGAAATGATGGATCGCATAACTTCATGCACACAGCGGAGAAGTAATAATAACAATGAGGAAAAAAACCTCAACACAGGTATTTCTCTTTTACCCTAAACTTAGCCTCACTAGAGACCATGTGCTTAACCATAACCCTAAAGCAATATTTCACTTTGGTAGAGCATTTTCACTTTTCAGCATGCTCACCTCCATTGAAGCAGTCAACCTCCCTGGGGATTCACTCTCACTGCCGACATTCAGGGCTTTTTCCCCTCCAACTTTCAATATCAATAATTGCAAATAGGCTTAATTACTATTTGAAAATGTAGATCCAGGATACATCATTAAATAATATTACCCTACAGTTTTCCTTGTTTGAAAATGTGTTAGACGAGTGATTTTTAGCAAGATGAAAGTACTGGTGCTGTCTATGGGTCCCTAGAGCAGCCACATTTGGTGGTTGACCATTCATGAATTCATATAAAGGTAAAAGCACTAAAATTTTAAATAATCCTCCAAATTGAAACATCACTTTAAAGACATCCAGCAACTTCTTAACAATAAGCTCTTTGATCAACTTATAGTTGACTAATTTCTCACAACTGGAAAGTGCCTAACTCTCTGCTGCTAACACACCGCCATTAACTTCATAACTTTTAATACCAGTGTCTGTATGACTTCCATTAGAAGATCTAGGAGGTCATATTTTCCAGCAACTCTACATTTCCTATGATAGTCAATAAAGCATTATTAAGTTGTATGGACATTATGCAGCCCACTCGGAAACAAGAAGCACAAATCCGAAGTTAATTGAAATATATGATATTTCTAATTGGGGTGGTTTTGGCGGTATAAGAATGCTTATCATTTTCCAAGGTAATTGGCCAGCTGAAAGAAATAATATCCTTTTCCTTCCTTCCTTCAAATGTTTGCCAATCCTTAAATGAACAGATGCTCATATAAGAGCAAGTGCAGTACGTCATAGTCCATTGACATAGGCAGGTGTGGAGTTGCTTTGCATATCCATGGAATACAGCCTGCCAATAAATGCCTTAAAGGCTAAAATCCTTTAAGACATGTATCCTTTTATTGACATTATGTATTGCAAAAATGACAAAATGTCATGTATTTTGAAGCTCTGAACTGGATTTGAGAGGTTTCCTTTTTTCATTGTTTGTAAACATTAAAGAGAAAAATGGACTTATAGGGCTTAATTTGTGCCGGATCCTGCCGGAACAGGATCCGGGACCTCCCAGATTGGGACCGACACCTATTTAGTCTGATCCGGTACCTCCTCTGTCACTATCAAGATCTGTAAATAAATGTTGAGTAATATTTAATGTTATCTGTTTTGTCAGTCTTTTATTTCCCATTGAAATTACTGTAAATCGCTTGTTTAAGTAGGCATAGTAGCCTATTTGGGATGTAATTAAAATCTAATAAAAAAAAAAGAGGTCAAGCATGACGCCTGAAGCGTTAGATTTTTGTGCGTGCCGTGAACTAACCGTACTGCGACTGCGAGTTGAAGTAGCTAGGTGTGTAGCTTTGCAACATGGTGGAAAACTATAACTATATAGGTGTGCTACACATAGTAGTTTATGATGACTGTCTTGTTTAGTTTTAGCACCTAGGCGCTGTCCAGTGTGCTCAAGGCACTGTGGTTTTGATGTGTTCTGTGACCTTTTCTCTCCCCCTGACCTGCCAGATCAGCACCCTCTCTGTGTTCCGGGACCTCCTGATTTACAAATTAAGCACTGCTTATATGTTATTTTGAGATAAGATGCTAAGATAATGGAAGTAAATCTTTCCACTGGCAAGTCCTGTAGTATGCCTAAGAAGTATTTACCCAAAATAATATGTTGAAAATATCGGGATTGGTGCATTAATAGCAGCAATTCTTAGTACCCATGTTGTTTGTGCGCATTTGTAGCCCAAATGTCTGTCAAATAAAATAAAAAAGTGCCCCCCCTTGAGTGAGTGTCAACTATTTGGTGCCCAAAAGCTCCAAAACACTTTTCTAGATGTTCGCAATAACCCTTGAGTGCACTTGCGGTCTCATAGGCGACCCGCAAAGAGGCATATTCCCATCGAACTCCTGTTGGAGCGCCAGTGGCCTTTCCCTTATTACAGGGCAACGGCAGACAGGGTCTCAGCCACTAATGCAGCCAGTAACACCACTCTCTACGTGTGAGAAGAGGCTGTGTAGTTTAATTAGACACATGCAAATATCAAAGCATGAGAAAGTTCCTCTTAACTCCACCACTAAGTGTAGGGGTGCACACATATGAAGCATGCGTGATGCAAGTAACTACCCCTTAGAAATTTAACTAGTTAGCCAGTAACCCTGAACCTTACCCATGTGGCGATAAGAGGAGAGCTTTAGTTCATAAGTTTAATATTCAATTCTCTTTCCTTAGGTGATGTTGGGGGAAACCAAACAAGTCTGCAAATGCTTTTTCGACCATAGCTGCTACCAAAAGCCTGATAAACCCAGACCACACATGTAGTCTGTACGCAAGATACAACGAACATCCTCATTTTCCCTTCTCAACTTACAAGCCATAATGATATTTTGCGGAGGATGGCTTTTGATGCCGTTTTGCTGACTACGGACCCGCGGTCAGGCCGACTGCATGTTTGGCTGCCGGGTTCAAGGAGAAGTGCTGTGCCGGCAGACTCGGTGATCCCGTGTCTATGTGTTTGTTGTCATGTGTCTGGTGGCCTTGGCGCTCTCTCGCTGTGACCTCACTGTGTAGTGGAAGGTAATAACAAGGCGGCCAGTAGCGAGGCCTTACCAGAGGCCCGCTGCCACTCGGCCCACAAATTCCTGCCCTGTCTGTCCCGCTCCAGCTGGGAACGGGAATTATGGAAACATAGCGAGCCGTCATCTCCCACAGAGGGGTCGATGTCGACCTTAAAATGGCCGCGCTCCCGTCCCTGCTCACTGTGAACACGGTTCTGCGTTTTTGAGAAATGAAAAGGATTGCGTGGATACGTGTTTGCATTACTACTACTTTGGTTCTAAATGCCTCGCAGTTTCTCTCAAGCTCTTTCAAAGTTGCTTGCATGAAAAAGCTGTCTGTTATTACTATTGAAGCGCACAGAAGCATGAAAGATGTGTGTTATATCTGAAGTGCACAGTAGTTTTTTAAACAATGACGGATTCCAGATACTTACTGCTACCACAAGATGAAACAATGACATACACCACATAGTAGTAAATTCTTGATTTTAGTCCTGTTGAATGGCACTGTGATAGAAATTATTATTCAAAAACATGAATGAATGAGTTCATATTTATAAACAAATTATTGTGAATCTGACACTCTCACGTTACAATGCTTAAAAGTTTGTAACAGTGCATAAAATCTAAGCTATTAAACTCTCACACTTAAATGGGAAACTTAATGTGTAATCCTGTCCAGAAGTGTCAGGATGGCAGTGTATTTTTGGAGTGTTTTCTTGGATTTCTGCTGTGTGGTAACACTAGTCTGGTGAAATGTCAGTTAATGGCTTGTGAAAGTTGTATCTCGATTATGCTGACATGTACATTTTTTCTCTCTCTGGCCTTAAAAGAATACAGTTATGTAAATTAAAACTGTGTGTCCCTTGAAGGCAGAGGCTTGGTGTTCTGTGGGAGTTGCTTCCCTCTTCTCAATGTGACTCACTACTTCCTCATCAACACCACTACTCTCACTACAACTTAGTGCTGTGTTCACCTGTATAGGATAGCTATAGTGGGAGTTCTTGATGTGCAATTTGCATTCTAATTTTTTATCATATTGGGTCTAAAAAACTAATTGAGCCCAACTATGCTTTTTAAGTTGTATATATTCGGTATTACTTATGTAATATAGATGTGCAAATTCTAAATGGTTCACTAAATGTTGATAAATGACTGTTGGTAATTACATTAGAACCTCAAAAGTGGATAGTCTCTTCCCTCATTCTCTGCATTGGTGCAAATTTGAAAATAATTTGTTCATAGCAAAGAATTCAGTAGTAAAGTTCAAAATTATTTCTTAGCAAATCACTTTAGTTCAAGATTGTATTTTTTGTTGTTGCCGTTTTCATACCAATCATTTGGCTTTGCTTTCCCTTGACAGGTGCGCTACCTGAAGATCATTGAGAAGAGTGGATACCAGGCCTTGCCATGGGTGCGCTACATTACCCAAAATGGCGGTAGGTTAAAAGTTCACTGATACTTGTGCAGAATGCCCATATGTGCAGGTATTGGGCAACAGTTGGGCAACGCAGTGCAATATGGTGGGAACCAAACTTGAACGATGCAGTTCTATGAAAAGGGGATACAATGTAGAAGAAGAGGCAATGTGGCAACGTCCTGTGAAATGTGAGAAAGTAAACTTTTTTTTCAAGCTTCCCTGATCTTCATACTGAGATGATCAAGGTTGCACATGTTGGTCTTTTGCTAATGTTGCCACTAATTGCTAAACATCCTCATCTCATTTCCTTTGTATTCCATTCATTCTGGGTGGAAAGCATCAGCTGCTTCCAGTTGATTTGTCTCTGATTCCCTCTTTTCTTTGTCCATTTGATTAAGTCTTGTCCATTTCCTCCTCAGATTACCAGCTCCGGACCCAGTAGGCGGGGCCTTAGTCAGCAGTAGGCAGGTGGAAACCAGAGGGGGCGGAGTCGACTCACTAATGCGCTATCAATGGCAGGTGTCAGTCACGTGACCAGAGGACCGTCAGTATGTTTTTTTGGTTTGTTGAAGTAATGTTCATTTCTAATCAATGCAAGCAAGGTTTTGAAGAGATTATGATGTTGTACTACTGTGTAGCTCCTGATAGGAGAGAGACCAATGGAAGCAAGAATAGTGTAGTAATGTTTACATCCAAACTATACAGTTCAGAGTTGAGAACAGAATGTGCTGTCTGTACAACAATGGGTCAAATTGTTTGAAAGCAGATGTTACAATGGTAATTTCACAAGTTACTGTAATCACGTCCACACAGGTCAGTAACACATTCAGTGGTCAATCTTAAAGTATGATTTATTTTTTATATGAAAAAGTGTTTTGTTTTGTCATGTTTCTTATTTGTTGATTATCTGTATATATTTGTTATATGTTAATGAATTTAAATTCCGTGTTAATTAGATCACTGTAAATTAAACCAATGTTCTCTCTTTTGTATTATCTTCTCTTTGATATCAGGCCATGCATAATGTATAGCCCTTAACGAATGCCAGGGCAATGCCTTCCTGCTTGGCCATTCTGCTTTTTATTTCAGTCGTTTTGACCGCTTGACATTCAGCTCGCCAAAAATGTTTAGCACGCTCAGTTGAACTTGCGCGGTAAACAGAATGCCAGTAGAAAATCCCTCTTTCCACCCCGGCACCTGTTTCCCTTTCCACGTCTGTAACCACACTGTTTTAAGTCATTAAATATCTATTTAGAGAAAATTGTTCCATCGGCTCCTTGCGTCATTTAATATCTGATGTCATTTGAGTTTGTCAGTCACGTAGAGTCATCACAAGGAGCTGCCATAGCGTCATCTGCAGGCACCTGTCCCACAAGCCAGCGAGGAGCGCTGAATGGAGGGAAAAGCTCTGTAGAAGCTATCCCTGGATGGTTCTTTCCACCCAATCCTGGAGGTCTTTTCAACAGTGCAACTTAATATCCAGGGCCTGTGATATCATTGGCTATTGACCGCCAGCGCTCCGTAAACATGCAGGAAAGCTGGGAAGGATGTGACTCAAACTGTGGTCAACGGTCGCACACATTCTAACGGGCACTGTAAGATGGGCCGACACAGACCAGCTATTGTTCATGTCAAGCCAGACTGCAGTGGTCCTGTATTAGGTCATTCCTGAAGTTTGTCTTGTAAGGGGATTGTGATACTCTTAATTCTCGTGACTTACTTAAAGCAGGTGCTGAAGTTTGTAAGTCTAGATGTCACCATGACCTGAAATGCCAGACATATTCTGATTATATGTCCCCATGTTATTCTATCTATTGGCACAGCAAGAAATATATATATATATACAGTATATATATATTTTTTTTGTGTGTGTGTGTGTGTGTAATTGTTTCACAATGAATGTTTCACAATTTTGTTGAAACACCCACGCAGCAGGTGTGTATTGTAATGGTGTGTTATTCAGACTTTAAAAATTCAAGATGATTAAGTTTAATATAACCGCTTGTAACCTAAAACTCAAGTTACTCGAGTTATGTGGCTATCTGCAGCTGTCGGCCTCTTTTTTCCATCTAGTTATTGTGTTCTTGTCTTCAGCAAATTAACATTTTGGGGATAAAGTAATAAATATTATGGCCCCCAGTGAATATATAGCTCTTAAGGAAAACCTTACATAACTGAAACAAGGCAACAGTCAATGATGGAATGTATTTGCACATATGCCAAGGCATCACCCGAAAATGTCATAATCAAGTTGGCAGGATTATAATAGCAGACATTCTGCTGATTTGTAGGCTGTTTTCTCTGGGTGAATGGGTGTCCACGGAAGTGTGTAAGAGGGCAGCGTTTCCCTGTGAATTCTTGTGTTAGTCATCCGTCAACAGGGGAGCCCTATCCAGTGGTGATCTGAATGACAGGTATGAGGCTGTGGTAACAGCACCAACTCGGACCAGATTAAATCTGTCTTGTCTGCATCGATATCCTCAACTGTCTGGGGATAGGAAGCCACTTATTTTGGACCGGGTTCTACAATACATTTGCTCCATCAGAGATTTTCTCTCTGGTCCCCTTTTCATATAGGGGCTAGTGCAACTTCTGCAAACATAATCATAGACGGCTCTGACTCAAAGTCATAAAATGCCCACAGCGCAGCCGTTGGTAGCACACACTTACTGGTCGACCTGAGCGCTCCCTCACTGGGGAACAGTCTCTGTGATACTTGGCAGAGGATGTGAATATAGTATTTGGTCACATTCATGAAGAAAATTCAACTTCTGAGGATCCAGAGGAGAATCCTGTCATATATTTGTATGTAAGATTGTTTACAGAAGGTCTGGTTGCAGCCTAAGGCCTTCTCTGAGTATCCTCTCTTCACAAATATTTCACACAAATATACACACACAAAATTAACTATGGAGGTTTATTAGCACCTTTTTCAAGGAAGCTGGGCCTCATTTATAAAAACACAGTTCTTTTACTTTGTCTTTGATTCCATTGTGCGATCATTTCAAAGAATGATGAAAAAGCAAATTATAACATATAATTTTAAATCTATGGCATCATACCTTGCATAATGGTATAAATTACTTTTTATCTCGTAAATGATCACAGCAAATTAAAGAAAATAAATGTAACCCACTAATTTTGGCATTAAAATAAATTATTCATGACATAATTTTTGCTTGGATCTGGTCGTAAACTTAACGTAAACAAAAATGTGTGCACAAGAGCCTTTTAGAAATGAGGCCCTTTGTGGCTATGGTATTGCTAGAATACCAAGTGATAGAATAGAACAGAATATAATAGAATAAAAGCTTTATTGTTCCTCTGAGGGGGTATTTGGTTGTCATGCAGCCAGTGTTACACCATTGTCACTGATACCTGACAACAGTTTATTGTGTCAGTGGAAAATAACTATGGTTACTCAACAGTGCGATGAAGCAACAGATACAGTCTGACAGCGTGGCAGTGTCGACTTCACACACAGGTGTGTCACGAGGAACCCCGTGTTTATCCACACACGGAACCCCGGCGCCTAGCAACCAAGGGAAACCCTCGCGTGTCGTTTCAGAACTCTGCTCCCTTCGTGACGTCAAGCCAGGTCGTTCCCCTCTCAGGCATGCTAAGTGCCCCTACAATCTCCTCCGAGTATTCTTTCACCTTCGCTCGTGAAAGACAAATAGTTGACGAGTCACTTCGGGACAGTAACTGGAGAAAAGGTATTTCACTTAATAGGTGAAACCGCAGAATGTGAGATACATCCTCCCACGGAAACCTGAAATAGTTGTTACACCGGTAGAAAAACACTGGCAGACTGAGGCTCGGTGTGTGGCCTGTGGTGGCTTTACAGCAGGGTATTCCTTGAGAGTAGGAAACATGTCCATTCTCCAGTGTAGACATTAGAACAATATTGGTTTAAAGGCCGTATAGCTGAGTGTTCAACTCAGCCGGCCTTGAGAAACTGTTGTAATCTTTCTCTCTATACAGCCCACACATCACTGACAATTAGACAGTGAGGTTACGCAGTGCATTACGTGACAGTAGGTCATACGGCCAGTGCATGAGAGCCATCACATCGGGTCATTAACTTGCAGTGTCACTGGGTCAAAGTGCACAGTCGGGTAAACATTTGGCACAGTTGCCATATTTACTTCCCACTAAGAAGTCCCATGCAACAAATGTGTTGTTATGCTTTTGCCTTGGAAACCAACTCATCAGCAGTGGAGTTCAAAGTCTGACAGCTCAGCAAGTACAGTAGAGCACGTACTACACCATTCCTTTCATAATGTGCCCTAGGTCACATTACTATGGACTAAGTACTAGGAAGCTCCACTGATAGAGTCATACAGAATCACATCACATACCTACACATATTGCTTCCTGGCTGCCTTTGCTAAGTGGGAAAATCCACCATAAAACAGAATTCACATTATTCCACAGTTCAATCAATATTATGGACATGAACTGTATTCCAAAGCAAGAAACAAGAGACTCTAACCTCAGATATCAGTAAGAGATATGTTATTGTTGTTACATATGTTATATGGTTTGTTTTTTCTAACATTTATACCCCAACAAACCAGAGTGGTGCTAACCGTTCTGAAAACAAGACTGTGCCTATATTCCTGGAAAACGACCCTGGATACTGTCATGGTGTCCAAAATATATAAAAAATCACTCTCCATTCACTGTCAGTGGAGCTTTGTTGGTTTTGTCAGTTAGTAAATGCATCATCCTTGTACTCTAGCCAAGAGTCAAGACAAGAGGGATGGTTTTCCAAATATGCCCCCGGTAGTACTTTAGTCCTCTATATTTGCGCTGCAGGTTTACAGCGCCACAACAGGAGGATTATGTGAAAATGACATATCTATAGTGCTTGCTCTGTACAACCTGAGGCAAGATCTACAGTGCAGTTTGAAAAATGCTTTCCTTTGACAGCTCACTATGATGGCACTCATCTTGAAAAGTAAGCAAAGACCCCCCCTAAACCAATAACAGTGTCAGCTTGTATGAGAAGGAAGTAGCCTTGTCTTCCTTTATCAAAGATATAAAAAGATAAGAAGCACTTTATTCATTCACATACCTCTAAGCATGATATCCGTTTTATGACAAATCAAAGGAAGCCTTTCACTCTTTTCTGTCACTGAACAAAACTGTCAAAATAAACGTTGCTTGAGGCAGTGAGGAAACTGAGAAGTCTTTTCTTGTAACACAATAGAGGGGAAAATCCTTGTCTGTCTTTCTTTCTTTGAGAAAGCACAGGACACCTGGTTGTTAGATGTAAAAAGTTCAAAGACTCGTAGATGTAAGAGCTTTCAGGACACTTCAGTTTTTGTTCCATATTCCAATAAAGACAAGTGCATTGGGAAAACAGAGACACCTTGCACTCTGGGTAATGACAATTGCAGATCTACAGCAGTGCCAGATAGGACAATTATTATTTTTAACAACCGTAAATCTACCAAATCTACATCTGGAGATTATCTCGATAGTAACAGCTGTAATGCACATTGACGCGCTCATCAGAAACCCCCTATTTCATTTTGATTGTCCACCAAAGCGGCTTTTGGTTTCGCTCCCTGCTACTGAAAATATTTGTGTTTTCCCTTCTCTCGCTCCTCTGGACATTTGATAGGCCTTGGACAGCATCCGACATACTTTCTGCTGTCTTAACGTCGTCTCTGCGCACCAAATTATATTTTAGCACAAGTGCATGGCAACAGCAAAACAAAGAGGCACAAGATGAATTCTTTGGCCGACCACTTTTTGAATTACTGATCATGTAAAAACCCGCTGTGGCTCCCAGATTGCAAACATCAGTCCTTGGAGCCTGCATGCAAACCGTTCCTCTAAATAGGCTTGTCTATTTCTGTTGGGCTGCGGGGGGAAACATGTGTTTGACATCAGTGTCACTCTCTAGACGTTTCGCAGTGGGATTGATGGGTGACAATGGGCGAATTCAAAGAGAAATCACAGTACAATCAATGGGCTCACATTTGAGGACAGCCCGGCTGACTGAGGTGAGGTGAGTGGTTTGGGATCCAACATTGTGTTTCATACTGAATCTGTTTGGGCTGCTGTTTATGCTAGCTCTTTGAATAGGGCTACTGGATATACAGCAGCGACGTAAACACACACAGAAAGTACAGCATGTCCCGTGCCACCCACAACCAAGCTATCCAAGACTTACAAGCCATGTACAACATGGTCAACATAGAAGGGTACACTTCCCAGCAGTGGACTTAACGACTTTAAATCATAGAATTACTTAAGATAACTGATAAACAATGACAGTTTGGGCAGGGAAAGTGAATGAGCAGCTCTCTCCTGCCTTAACAACTACTATCGAGGTGCCCTTGAGCAAGGCACTTACCCTCCAGTTGAGCCCCTAAGTAGCCAACAGTAGAAGTAGTGGGTGTGGATGTGTATGATGTGTATAGCTGTGTAGCCTGGTCTCACATAATCTCGTGAAATGAGCACAATGTCTTAAAATACAAATAATGAGTAAATAATGTCTTCACAAAAGGTGAGAGAAATACATTTCCCCTCCATGAAAGGATTAGGTGGAGGAGACACGACTAGAAACAGTAGTAGTAGTTTGTAGTTTGACATTGAAACAGTAGAGGTTGGAGTGGCAAATGCGCTTCAACTCTTTTGATCCAGGTTCAGTTCCCAACACATACAAAGAAGTTTTCTACTTTGAGTGACGTTTTCAGCAAAAGTTTTTCTTTTGTAACCCTAGGCCTAAACCTTAGCCTAACTTTAACCCTAAGTTAGTGAGTCTGTGTTGAGCTGAATGTGAATGTGAAGTAGTGTAGTGCTGAAAAAGAGCAGGCACATCAAAACCCTGGATAAAAATTTTTTTGAATAAAAAGAGTCTCCTATCGTGAGGGCAGGTGGTACTTGTGACAGGTACCTTAGATTCTCATCATGGAGCCAACCAGTTAGTATTTCCTAATCATAGAGAAACCTTGTCTATTTATCCAATCAGCTCCTAGAGAAGAGGGGGAATGAGAGGCCTGTGTGACACCAACTCTCTCCCTCTATAATTTTCCATTTTCCACCAAGACCACTCAATCTTACAGCCATACGGTGGTTTGCTGCCATAACGATTCTCAGCTGAGTAAAAATAAACCTTTGGGACACCATCCTTGGGACGGGGGGTTGAAAAGGCATTCAGCGCGACCCGTTGACTTTGTGCTGGTTATGATAACCTACAGTGATTCATGCTATCTGCACATGATTCCCCTCATATAATTTGCAATGGGAGTATGGTCAGGGGCGCATCATAAGAGTATACAATATCATTCAGCTAAATTTCAAGGGTGAGGCAAAAATAGAAACTCAACCACATGAAGTGGCTTAGACCAGAAATAGCTTATTTGATGGGTATATATTTCAGTAGTGCAATGATGGGGTCTCTCCAGAGAGCTTTAAAACACCCCCATTTAAGGCTGGGGGTCGGGTGGGTTGCGCACATGGTTAGCTTACTGTGTGTGCTTCTGCATAAGACACAAAAAGTTTAAGAATTCAAACATCCTACAGCTTTTATATCGAACAAAATGCCTTACACTCTTAAAACGGCAGTGCCATTTTCAAGCACAAATGTATGTCTAGTTTGGGAAAACACACATTGCTGTTACTATGTTACATGCTATGTTATATGCTGTGTCAAAATGTGCTGCTATTATCATATGTTGTGCTGAAAAATAACACACATGTGCTGTCCCAAGCTAGACACACATGTTAGTGTGAGTGTAGTAATGACTAATACATCAAGAGATTAACCGCTCCTCTCTTTTTGGTCTTTCAGCAAACACAATATGTCTTCATCTCATCGCCTGATGTAGTAACTACTGTACCGTATATCAGGAGGTGTGGCCCGCCCACTGCTTGCCACGTTGATTAACCTGTAAGTGCACAGCAAGCCTACGATTACGAGGTCTTCCACAGAGTGTGGTATGAGGTGTGCAGACATGGAGACGCAACCCCTGCCCACCTCAAAGCAATTAAAGAGATTACAGTCTCCATGAATTTTGTGATTAATTTATGGCATACTAAATATTGTAATAATGAGCATTTCGCAATGGAAACGACAGGTACTCTAGAGACAGGAACAATATACCATGTGCTGTTGACTTATAGCTCTGTTGGGTAAAAAGCTCTAAAATGTGGACTTATTTTTAGATTGACAACAATGTAGTTTGGAAATGATACAGTGGCGTTTGAGTTGTTTTCATAAATCCCAAGTTAAGTTTTCTCATCACATTGAGGACAATGTAATCCTTCATTTAAAGTACCATTTCAAATTGGGAAATACAGGGTTTTCACCTGACAACAGCAATACGCTATGAATAAGAAGACAGAAGGTGGTAGGGAAAGGAGAACTCATTGTGTATCTGTTTTGTTGTTGTGAAATCTATATGTTGTCTGTAAAATATTCAGAGATAAATAAATAGTTTGCAAGGAAGAAAGAGAACAGAGACCTAAATGGCTGATAATGAAAAAGTCCTCTTCGAATGACCTTTTCAACTCAGGTTAATTGACTTCTTGGCTCTCAGCACTCACAAGTATCTGAAAAGGTTCAGCTGCCATCTGTCAGCACACTAAAGCTGAGGTTGTAGTGCTGTGATCGCTATCTCACCATCTACAGAGGGGCAATTTACTCTCATGCCCACAGGAGATCATACGTTACAATCAAAGACTGTGAAAGGAGATTTGCGAAAAACAAAAATGTTTCCCTGCCAACAGCAGTCTAGAAAGTTAAGCAGCTATTCCTGTGGTATGTGTCACTGTGACAATGAAAAGTGCTTCCTTTCAACTTCATGCTCTACCTATTGTTCTAACAAGTATCCTCCAGGGATGCTACTAGCAATGAAGAGACAGGATGTGAATAGCTGAGCATCGCTGGCACTACAGTTGCTACTGTAACTCTTGCTACTGTAAAAAGCAGCAATGCAAATCACCTGCCCAGTGCAGCAGATCACAGGATACTTTGTTGAGTCACGGCTTGAGACAGGAAGCCGATGTCTTCTATCAAGACTACACAGGAAATCCTACCCCCATTTTCAAAAGACTACATGAAATCTGACTTTCAGAGAGTGAAGCGTGAACTTATGAGTGTGTGGTGGGGGAAACAGTTAGGCTATATTACAGTAAATGAGTTGTTTGAGCAACGCCCCACACTAGCCATGATGATTTAGGTGATAGATCCGGATCTAACTGGAGGACACCTTTCATTATCTTAACACTATGTAAAACGTTTGAAGATTGTTGTTGTTTGCATGCATTCAGCATCTCTCTATTTGTCTCTCTTTCTCCCTCTTTCTCCCTCTATTTGTGTAAAAAGGAAAGTATAAATGGCTTTCATACCTACATGTCTCCCCCTTTGTCTCGTTTCTCCTCTGTTTGCTTCTCTCTCCTGTTTAACTTCTTCCATCCCTGTCTCTCTCCCTCTCTCCTTCTCTCCTTTTTCCTCTCTCCCTCTTCTCTCTATCACATACACACCTGACAGGAGAGCTGAAGAGGGGTGAGGAGCAACAAGAGGCAACAGCATCCCTCAGGGCTGAGGCCCCTCTCCTTTGATCCTCCACATCAGATATGATCGTCGACGGTTCCTCACTAACCCCCCCAGACCCTCAATGGCAGCTCCCCGAATTCAGGCTGCACTAATCTCAGTGATCTTTATCTCCACACTTCAAAAAAAAAAAACTCCACAGAGTCTGAAAGGAGCAAAAAGACCTGTTTCTAGCTGTCTCTCAGGTGTCAGAGCTCAGCAGAATCTCTAATGAGGAGTATCACTGCCATTGTGAAGCTCGGGGATGAAACCGCTCTGCTCTGCCACCTGTTCGAGTCCCACTAAGGCTCTATTTTGCAGAGGGTGAGCCAGAGTTCCCCATTTGTGTAAGCCCATAGCTTTTAAACAGATGCTAGACCCACTGTAGCCAAACCAGCCTCACTTTTAGTGTTGACCCATGTGGTAATTCTATTTAGCTTCTTACAGACCCCATTAAATTTACCCGAATGACTGGAGCCAAATATATCAAGCAATTTCAGTTTATATGCAGTTGACTTTAGTGAGTCACTTTTAGGTTTACCAGCATGCACAGGTTGGTTTGAAGAAATCCTCCAGGAGATATATTTTGAGGATGACTTAAACTCAGGGGAGTTTAACTTGCTATAGTCCCACAGGAGATGTGTTATGGTGTTTGAGTTGAGTTATATTGTTAGAATCAAGACGGCTTGTGTGGGAAAGTGTTCAAACGTCTGTTCCCTCTGTACGAAACAGTTGGCACTGTATGTTGACTCACACTGCCAGATAATGCAACAGAAATGCACGGTATCCACTCCCTCTGCATCTGACAGAAACTGAGTGACAGATACATTTCAGCCATGGCGGAGAATTAGTGGAGTAGGCAGGTTGCAGAGGAAGGCATTCGTCATACGTGTTGATTGTCCCTGTCCAATTTGGCACAACATCCCCATAAACCATCAGTGCACTCATCCCCACTCCCTCCTAATCATCTATTACCCTCCTACATGGAAGGGGGGGGGAAATACTGCCCATTTCCTTTGGAGAACGGTTAGCTGCAATGGTTTTATAATGGCTTACACGTTGAAATGTCCTCCTGTATTTTATAGGAAGAAGGAAAAATAATAACAGCAACATTCCAGAGGGGCTGTAATTTTGTTCCGGCGGGTAAAAGTTGTCCATTATGGTCAGGGTCAAGGAACACATGCAACCCAGTCATCAGGGCCGCGTGGTCGGCCACATCAGAACCGCCCGTCACGACCAGTGGAAAGGCCCTGTCTCTTAGCACAACACACAGCCAATCACCAGCCAGAGGCTCCAGCGCCTCGGTACATTTGCCCCCCTAACCACGCCGCGCTCTAATTTAAGCACACATATTCCATTGAAATTACAGTATACATACCCACCCTTCCCTGCAATTTACATGATTTGCACGCTGATGGGGTGAACTTCAACAATGCTGATACAGTACAAAGCCCCTGAATATTCAGGAAGCTTCTCTCTCTTTGTTTTGCCTCATGCAGACGGCATTGAATGGTTTGAGACAGACTGAAAATAAGAATGAAAATAAGAAGACATCCATCTAAACAGAAATGTTAGTCATCAGAAATAACCATTTAATTAAATTGTATTATTCATTTAGTGATAAGATTGCAGGGCTATCATGTGTTACTAATTATGGATCACAAAACAGCAAACTTCATTCATTCATTTGGCCTTTATCAAACGCCATATGAGTTGACTTGCAGAACATCTTTCTGAATGAGGACGAGACGTTTTGACAAAAGTCACACATTTTGTGTTAAAAGTTATTTCATCCAGATGTGCAACAAAAGCAAAAGTAATGAACTTGACAGTAACTGCAAAACCAAAGTTTTGTTGCTGATGTTTTGCAATTGTCAGTCTGTATCAGGGATATTTTTAGATATGCTTATGCATTGTAAAAGTGGCATTTCATTTTGCCAAAACATCTGAATTTTCCTGCATTCACATATTGATACGAGTCCATGAAGAATCAGCCTAAGACGCCAGGTGCTCCTGGTGTGTGTGTGTGTGTGGGTGTGTGTGTGTGTGTGTGTGTGTGCGTGCGTGCGTGCGTGCGTGCGTGCATTTTCCATGGAAGTGAAACTTTTCTCCCAATTCTGTTTAGCAATTATTGCAAACAGGCAAAACTACTTCATGAAAAAGATGCCAAATAAGATAAATAATATCTTGTCTGTACCGCTGTTTCATACAGTATATGTATTAGAAGTATGACATCAGACTAGCCTAAACAAAATTATACAACAGTTAGTTCCGGTTGAGTAATTTGATTGGACAGGAGACATTCCATGAGTGCTGATATACAGTATAACAGCACTGGGACGTTTTACTATATGTATCACTTCGCTTTACAGGTGTTCTAATATAAACAGTTTATGTGTTGCTTGGCAAAACTTGGTAGTGGAATCCTGTTTTTGTTGGCGGAGACCGCAGAACTTGAATGTTCAAGTTCTGTGGCGGAGACAAATTTGTTGTCTCAAATTACCAGCACGACTGTGATTCGGTCGTAGGCACAAACTCTTTTATCTAAAGTATGAACATATTGGCTTGTGTGGGATGTTGCCTGACTGCATCAACACTACCATCCAGAGTGGAATTTTACAGGTGTTACACCTAAACCGTCTAAACCTTCTTAGTTGTTGTTGGACCTGAAATCATTCAGCTTGTATCTCCTTCCAAGGCGTTGACAGTGAACAGCATCAGGTGGAACTATCTCACAAGGGCTGTCTGTGTGCGATAGGTGCAATGAAAGACATGACAGACAATCTAACACACACACCTCACCTGGGAATGCCTCAAAAAACACACAGCGCTGTTATGTGTGGTGCATCCTGGGATAGATGGTGGTGGCGATGACTCACCGGGGTATGCTGGGAACCTGCAGGGTGAAATGTGTTTTGGTGTCTTGGTATTTTGATGAGACGCTATCAGATCCAGACATTATCGCTGATGACATCTGGCTTTATTTTGAGAGGGATTATCTGTCATGCTATTTCTATAAAAGCAGCAGACTCTAATAGTCTATCCTACATAATGCTCTTCCTTTACCAATGACAGGCTCCTAAAGACGGTTGTGCGTGGGGAGTTGGCAGGTGTCCGATGCGGGGGTGTACTTTACCCAGCCTGGTCACCAAGGAGACAAATATCTACAATAACACAATAATAACACAAACAACACTTCATGACAACATTAGTTTCAATCCACAATGAAATGCATTTATTTGAAATGTGGCGTTAATCCAACTTAAGTGCATCATACATGGATGTCATGTTTACAGTTCAAGGATGGCTTTGTTCAACAGTGGTGCGGTTCATTCATTTACTCAGGTGTGTTGAATGCGCTACAACACTACGCTATCGCACAGTAAGTGCTTTTGAATAGGAATTTGTTCATTGTCACATAAGATGGAGAGCCAGGGGGGCCTTGGCATTTGAAAAGGCCATATTTGAGGGCCTCCTCGGTGAGTGTTTACCTTCAAGGACAAATGAAGCCATTGAGTCCCTGCGAGCTGTGAATGAGCTCCTTCTGCACACACGGGCTTTTTGAACACACTTCAAAACAACCTCAGCAAACCCAGGGACACATTCCACAGGCGTTTAATGTGAGGGCAAATAGGCAGCCACTTCAATAAAATACCTCTCGGATGGAATTGCATAAGTCAAAAGCAAGCGCTGCCCACGTCGGGGTGAAACTCAGGGAAAACCAACGGTTGAAGGTCTACCTGAACCTTTTAGGGACTATTTTATGAGAGGGATTTATTGTGTTGACAGGTTCATAGGGGACATACATGCAACTGGTATGTACAGGTACAAAAACATGTTTGAGGCACTGCTGATGCTGTCGTTTTGCTTCAGCGAGATATTGACATCGGTGTCACCACCTCAATGTGGAGTTCATTCGTCAAATCGTCGAATCATCTATGGAGGAGCTAAAACGGACAAATGTTTGCGTGAGCTAATGCATTCTCCTGAATTCTCCCTCTGCTACGTCTCTATTTTTAAATACCATCGTTTTGAGGTTGAATGTAAAATAACAAGTTGAGCCTTGTGAAGGCCATCCTATTTTAATTATATTGTACCATAGCTCCCCCCCGCCCCATCTCCCTCCCCTATCCGC
>OMLI01087705.1:0-10937 GCA_900302605.1 Rondeletia loricata
ATGTGGGTGCTATGGACAGACTGGTATTGCTGAGCCAGCTGTTCTGCATTTATATGCCTTAATCAAGCAGAGCTCAAACGTGAGTCAGTTGATAGGGGATTATGGTGCATAAAGTCATGAATGCTTAAAAAGTTGTCTGTTAGTACACAATAATGAGATAAAAAAATTAGCAATGGGTACTTTTTTAATCAAATCTGCAGAAATGGTCGATGAATGATATTTTGTTTTATCTTATTTAAGCCTTTTGGTCTTACAAGTGTTAAAAAAGGCCAATGTTGAAAAGCCAGGCTGTTGACCGCACAGTAAATTATGCAGAGGTGATGTTGGTGTGCAGGAATGTTCTCTCTTTTTATGTACTATGAACTTTGGAGATTGATTCTATGCAGCACAAAGTGAAATGCAGCGGTGTGTGTTACTGTCTGTATGTGACCAACCAGACTGTACACGTTGAAGTTGGCTCTCCTCATTAGAGTCATTAGGCTGCTACGGAAAGTGCAGTTGCAGTCATGGTGAAATAATCATGCTTTGTTATTTCACATTCAGTTCACTCTCCATTCTAGCGCCACATCACCATGCAGAACGTTTTGCATAGCCAGTTGTCAGAATATAATGTGAAAGTCATACAAGTTCAGTCAATAGATTTAAGGATTAGGTGAAAAGTCTCATCTTCTATTGTCTCGCACTTTTTGCTTCATGCCAGATCTGTGTATTCAAACTCTCTGCTGGAGTTGTTTGTGTCATTATTGGCAGGGAGCTTTTATTGCTTCTGTGAACCATTTTGACTTTTTTTCCTTTTTCACCCCTCCTGGTTTATGTGTCATTCGTTGTTTCATTTTCACCCCGGCCAAACGCACTAAGAGACCAATTAAGCAAAAAACGGTGAATATTTCAGAGCGTAATTAGAGCTCTAATTACAATTTATTATTCATAAAATGGGCGAACCTCTTAAAAGTGCAACACATACTGTAAAAGTAAATTTACTATTTGGATTGCAATTAGAATATGTAGAATACTCCCTCAAATTTATTGTAATACTTTTAGCCCCAACCAGAGATATTTTAGTATATTATTCATGTGCATACACACATATTGTAGATTTTAAAAGGTAATATCTGCTGATGGAAAATAATCTCTCCGTAACTCATAATACACACCCAGTTATAATACACACCCAGTTTGCAAACATTTAACACACCTTCAAATTGCTTTTACTTTACTAACTTATTTCACTGTTGCTTATTGTCAGTCCTTGTATCAAGAGTTCAGCCAATGTCCTTAATCCAATTAAATGAACACTAACCGAGCCAGTAGAGGGTTGATCTTGGCACAAGTGGTGATACTACACTTGGATAATACTGTATTCCAGATTAGGCATTTAATGTCAACTTAATAAGATGAGTGAGGGCACAACTAAAATGTTTTCTAAGAATAGCAGAAGATACTAATATCACTCTATGTATCTATTCAGCCGTTCAAAGCCTGCTAACCTTAAGCCTGGGTGCAACACAAGTCTTCAGGTCACATGAGGATAACCTGCATGTCACTGTACTTTACTCATATGAATGGTACTGGGAGAGAGCCGAACCCCAAATTCAAATCATCCAAAACACGAGAAGAAAGCCCAGCGCACATAAAGTGTTGAAAATCTCTGACCCTGAAGTTTCCCACAGCCGCATGAAATCCACAGTTTTGTCCAAGGTGGAAATGATTGGCATGTGTGGTCAACCGTGCATAGCCAACGTTGTATACAAATGTTGCACTTGCCCTTTTGTACATTCATCGTCTCTAGGAATTCCATTAACATTCCTGTAAAGTTTCTGCTTTCCTTATTCATGAGCCGTGGGTCAGAGTCCGTGTCCAATAGAAATTACTAATATGATTCTGTCTGTGTTTGCCTCGCTGAGCTTGAGAATTAATAAATGATGTGTGGCAGTCAGTGCATAAGGTCTGTTTCACATTTATTACACAATGTAGACATTGATTCCCCCCCCCCATATGTTATTTCAGTGTCGGCATAGTTGCTGAGATGAGAGTTCTTTCATTAGTCATGGTGAGTTCATCGAGTATTGTTTCTGATTCTTATGTGTATTACACTATGTAGACCTGTCATGAAGGAATTTCATACCTGGGCCTGTCTTAATTGGGTTTAATTGGCTCCTATTGCGCTTCTTAATGAAATCTTAGCATGTCGAATGTGACGTGATAGTAGACTCTTATATCTCTGCTGTCATTGTGAGGGTGGATACAGGGCAGTGTGGAGCTGCTGCATTCTGGGTAGCAGGAACACCTGGACTGGGAGTAATGAGAATCCTTCCAGGAAAGCTCAGCTCTTTGCTGCTTCCAGGCTTTGCCACGGGCTAGTCAAGCTGGGAATGATCCATAGTGCACCTGCAGAGAGCTGGCCAGTGAGTAATGACCTCACCCTAATGCAGACAGTGCTTGTTTTGGATCATCTACGAACTAAAAATACTACTCAACTTACTTAAAGCTGCACTAGCTACCTTTGCACGTTGGCAGCCCCAAATGGCAACAAGATGTAACTGTTTGAAAAATGTGAACTTCAATACCCAGAAATCATGAAACATGACATCAGTAAACTCACACAACCCAGCCGGTCTGTCTCACTGTATACCAACTGATACCAAAGGGATGAGAGAGGCAAAAGATCTAAAAGAGTCCATCTTTCCCTCAACAGAGCGCTGGCTCACTGCTGTTTAGGAGACAGTTTGTATTTGGCTCTCAAGTTTTGATTTGTCCCTTCCTGTGGGCGGAGAAATGGACATGTCCAACACCAGAATTTCATTTGGCCAAATAGGGCAAATCTACGGGGGCTCAATTGGGGGTATGGGACGCTCTTCTCTATTGCAGCCCCACTTTGTGATTCAGGCTGATAAGACGGGTGTATTGTTACATAAAAATCGTGCCTAGCGCAGCTTTAATTGATTGTTAAAAGACATTTTCTCAAGAGAAAAGGCTATTAATAGGCAAAAGGTGATCAGGGTAATTACTGTCTAACTGTACTGTAGAATAAATTTGTAAGTGATAGCGTTATATGTTAATACAATTTGGGAAATGGTATTGCCCTCTTCTGGGGTCTTGACCGGGGATAGAGCGGGACTAGGAAAATAATACATATCAAAGCCGAACAGCGCCTTTTGTTAGTCGACCACTCAAATTAGCTCTGCATGTCATACCAATCTCTTTATTCCAGTAATTAGTGCAGCATGCACCTTTCTCCTCCGTTGTGACATGTGCATTTAATTTCAAATCCTTTGAAGTGTCATTAGCGACCGCACAACAAAAGGCTGAGTTCAGCTCCTGAAGATGATATTCTGCACTGCCTTTGAAGTGAGCCGAACAAGGTGTGCCGCTGTACGCAGGAGGACGGTGCCTGGACAACTGAGTGATTAAGCAAATGCAAAAGGGAGGCTGATGCAGGTGACTGCACACCCATAGTCTCGTTCTCTCAGTGGCTGACCTTGAGGCTGGAGTGCACCATTATACTTTATTAGGTTACAGAAGTCTGTGCAGGTTTTATGATTCATGGCTACTGGTTTCATCGTGCTTTGTAGACCATTTGACAGAGCTGAGTTTTGTAATGGGAGAGGACTATGAGAGAGGAGTGGTTATAGCCACCGAGGATAACTGCTGTTGTTTCAAATGGGCTTTGGTGTCAAAAGTAAAGTTAGATATGGCTTGAGCTAGTCAACTGAATAATACCACTACCTTACAATGGCACGCGCACACACACACACACACACACATTGACTGAATGGGTCAGACTCTAACGCCATGCTATACTGCAACACTGCAGCTACACCCCTGCCCTTTCCTGCCCCTGTCTACACTTTCCTCCATCCGTGGTGGGAAAAAAGGCCACAGCTATACGATATCCCTCGGTACACTTAAGAGAAGGTCACATTTTAAGGGAATGCGGAGCTACATATACATCACAGTTAGGTTGTTGAAATATAATGCTATTACTTATAATATCAGTCCTTGCCATCTCACTAATAGTGCAGATTCAAAAAGTGGAGCAGTGGAATACTCACTGGGGGCAACATGCGCCACAAAATGTACCCATGCTCCCGACAGCAAAAAGGCTATACATCACTGTCATCCCAATCCTCCTTGTTTCTATGAGAATATTCTTACCGCATTGCCCGTTGGTTGGTTGGAGTGGGAAAGGGTTTGTCTCCTGCGGATTGCTGCAATTGTCAGGAGGGATTCGTGGACACCGATAGCTAGGTGTGACTTTGCCAGCAATTCTGTTTATTTGTTAGTAAAACTAGGTTAAGGAGACTTAAGTCATACATTTGAGTTGGATCATCATGATGTTGCTATGTGGAATGTGTCAGCGCTGTGGAGGGATTCCAAGTTTTTTTTGCATGAAGGATTTTAGGATTTAGATCTTGCTGGTACTGTATGTGTCCACGAGTACATGAATAAATTGCTCCTTTTGGATGTGATATGTAAATCTAACTTTGAATCTTTGGCTGTGCACTTCTTCAGCTGCAGTGGGTTTGTTTTTGTACAGAGGATAATTAGGTAGGATATCCTTGAGCCCAAAGCTCCTCAGGTGTGCCCTCTGCTCTTTAGGAACCTGAGGACATGAGCACACAGAGAACAAAGACATCTCATGAAGTATGTAAAGTTATGAGCACCCAGTTGCTGCACTGCAGCATAATCAAGTAAAACTGCTTATGGGTGGCAACATTAGTCACGTTTCAAAGAGATGGGTGTACACGGCCGTGGGACAGAATGGGATTATTTTCATTATCCTGAGTGCATGTGATTTTGTTTAGGCCAGCATTATCAGAAAAGGGCAGATGTCCCTGTTTGTGTATCTGCAGGATAAGTCAGGCTTTGGCATGGCATCTTCGGTGAGCAAAGGCTCCAAGTCACAATTGGAGAGTCGATTAGCAGCCAAAGAAGGATGTACGCATGGGTGACATTTCGAATACGTACATTGATTGTGCTGAGAAAATGAGAAAATGATGTTGGGGCTTTCTTATCAGATATCAATTGACATAGATGGACGTGGACAAGAAGGAAAACCTGCTTTAATCACAGCTTCATTTACATTGGCAGCATGTCGTTTTCAAACGCAGATAAATACATCAGACAATACCATCGTAAGGAACATCTTGTTCAGTAAGAACTGGAAATGCCAAAGTGTAAACCCCGCTACATTGATGTAACCTCTGTTGTTACCGCCTCTTGAACGCACCTCCTAAAGAGGATGCCTGGAATAGACTGTCTCTGCAGCATCATGCTGGGTTTTAATGCGGCATGCTCAATGACTGTCACATTAGACAGCTCTTGAGAGAACACAGTGTCTAATAAATCAGGGCCAGTAGGCAGCATTAATGCGACATTTTCTTTTTCAAAGACTTCCCTGCCGGATTCTAAGAGCGCTGAAAATTGTCTGCTGTGCTCTCTGTGACTGTCCTACTGTCAAGATGTCAGAGAACTTAAGAGATGCCATTAGCGACTCTCCTTTTATCTCTCTTTGACCAGGTTTCTCAAAACAACTTTTTTTACCACCCCCCACCCTGCTTTCTGTCATAGCTGACATTAGGAATCAAACTATTGGCTTGGAAACAAACTACATGGTGCCTTGAGAGATGAAAGGTTAGAAACAGGCTACATACTGTAGGTCCCAAATCCATATGGATGTTGGCTTACGTCAAGAATATTGCCATTATAGGTAATATTTTATACTTCTCTATAGCAATATAAATAGAAATGCACTGAATCCAACACGCACATTAGCAGTTTCTTCCAAAAACTACTTCTTGATGTTTGTTAATGCTATCTCAAATCCCTTTAATTAGTCAGGACAGATATGCTCCCCTCAGAGAATGATGTGGATATATCTGCTACTGGATGATTTATCTATGTTTTGCATGCATCCATAAAAAAAAATTGGAACCATAATTTATCCAGTGAAGGTTTACTGTGTGTGCATGCTTGCTTTCGTGCACTTTTAGCGCCCTGCTTCACATTTGTACAGTTACTCACATTCACATCTAGGAGCTGTCCAGTACAACAAACGTCTTCTGTTGGCCACTACGCAGCTCCACTAGAGCAGCTGGGGGTTCGCTGCCTTGCTCAAGAGCACACACAGGTAGTAGTGGTCATTCAGTTTCCCTGTCCAGATGTTTCCAGCCTATCTGGGACTTTTCCACAGCCATTTCCATTTCTATGTCTTGGGATGTCAAACTTAAGAACATAGGTTTTTTGCACAACATACAGTATATGAATCTGGCATATCAAGGTAGCAATGTTTCCTTTATTTAGTGTAATATTGTGGTCATATTATAGCTCTGCCTATTGGTTCAATATAATACAGAGAATTCACTGTAGTTTTAGGCAGGCTTCGCCAAGCAGCACCTCAAAGGAATCTTCAGTTTCAGAAAACAGGCCTTAATGTTTGCTGCTACTCAGGGAAAAGACAAGTGGGTGTACCATCCCAGCCTTTATGGCACAGATTGGCTTTGTTCCCCGTTCGACATCCTATTATTTGAGGAAATAAGCGTGCTGTATTGTAGCATGCGTATGAATGGTAGCCCTCTCCAATTTCTCTTTCTTGTTCTATTGCATAGTCCTCTCTATCTCTCCCTCACATGCGCACACGCTCACCCCGCATATAAAGGGGTCCTGTAGGCATATTGTAAATTAGATTCCATTCAACAATGGAAGCTGAATAGCTTGGTTAATATTTTTTTTATGATCAGAAACACAGAGGGACCTGATGGCCATTCATCTGTGGTCAGATTGTTGGAGAAAAGATGCAAAGGGATGGCCTAATGAAATGCATTCATTTTGCCAAACATCCAAAGGGCGTATCATGTTCCTTTTGAATATAAAAACACACATTTTGATGAGAATCAGATAATTCAGTACACATAAAGAATTACAGTACCTAAGGTATTTTCCAGAAGTATTTTCCATGATGAAACTTTAATGATTCCTGTGGGGAAATTGGGCCATTTCAACAAAAGAGAATGGGATATAGATATGAATAGAGCAAATACAACAAATAATTAGATAGTAGATAGATAATACAACAAATAATTACAGCAAAAGAACATATTCAATAATAAATAAAGATAAAGCATCTTCATTGCCAGAGTTACAGGTTAGAGGATGTTTGCAGTTTACAGATCTACAATTAACAGCATATAGGCAGGATGTGCAAAATGTGCATCGTTGGCTTTCCACATTATTAGATTTGCATAGCAGAGATAAAGGTGATACTATTAACATTAATGTCTGATTTTCACTGCTTATGCATCCTCAAGAGGCAAACGATCATTTTAAATATTGAATTCTATTGGTTATATAAAGAATTTTAGATAGCAGATGAGAGAATGTGCTGTCTGTTTTCCCTGCGTCTCCAAGGAGCATTTAATCATCCTTGGACTGTTAATCTGTGGGTCGTGCTCCTCTGCCTGCCCTCTCTCTCTCTCTCTGAACCCTTTGGTCAATCTGCTCAAACTCTCTGACCTAACTCCACTGAGTTCCTCCTTTTAGCACGATTTGTCTGTACGAATCTTTTAGAGTTAGAGCTCTGCTTTGATTTCTATGGACATGTATGCCACCCTACACCATTTAACAAATGTGTACAAATAGGATACTTAATGTGAGATTGTAGGAAACATTGCAACATACTGTTGAGGGTAGGTTAGTGCATGCCGACAGTGAACATTTTGGAGTTCATCCAAGAGAACACTGAGCTGAAAAGAAAGTGCTTCCTGACTGGACTTCTTCAGCACCATGGACAGGGCCTTCATGGTGAAGTGAAATAACTGCATTTACTATGAAACTCAACGTACTGTGAATTCTTAAACTTTACCAGATGAGGAATGCCAGATGAGGCAGAGTTGGAGAAATAAATCCCATCACATATTGAAGCTGGTGTTGTTGTCAAGTCAGTTATTCATAATTCAATATTCATCCAAGTATTTATCCAATAAACATAAATTCAAACTGCTCTCTGCATTCTGAAACACCATTTCGCGAGCGTAATCCAATAAGCTTAATATGTAAACTGTCAAAAATACTCGCCATATGATAGATGATAGCCATATCGGTGAAATCTAAACCTGGTTATGAGAAAATATAAAATAAAATTGTATGTAAATAAGTACACACCTCAGGCAATTCCCGAAGGGAGTGAATATAATAAAATGGATCTGGTGATAAACAGGTGTGATAAGGCCTATGAAGCGGACGCCAATATGGCCTTATTGAGCCTCTACAGCATCATTCAGGCATATAAAGCAGACAACTTGACTTCCACCTTTATCTTTTAAGAGATGAATGTTGGCCATTGAGGCTCCATCCCAAGCTCTATTCACTATTATGCTTGGCATTAATCTCCCATGCGCCTTGACACTATTGGGTGCACTTATTGCAAATGATATTTCCTTTGTCTTATGCAAAATCATCATGATTCTCTTTGTCAGAGGTTACGAAGCCCTGGGTTGTTTCCCATTGTTGATTGTGAAGTCAGTGAGGATAACAGAGGTGATTCTGCTGGTGAGGATATGTTGGAGAAAAGCTCATATCAAAAGAGACATGTCCTATTAATCATTAGTGCTTCCTGTATGGTGCAGTAATACTTTAAACTCTGCCATATCCCATCGATGCTACTGCATTGCTGTCTGTGGTATGCCTTATGGGGTTTTTAGTGTTGTGTAATAAAATCCATGCGGAAAATAAAAAGCAATGAATTTCCCAGTGTAACAATGTGAACATGGTGGGTGATGAACACTCCTGGCTCAGCCGGGTGACCTTCGGCTACACTGAGACGGAGCCTGACATGTATCACAACCCGTCACCAGATATTTACATTTGCCCTCATGCTCAAATGCCAGGGATGCTGTGCGACCAGAGTGGCTTACATTTCACCAGGCCCTGTCACACGGCACTGCCACATCTGCAAAAGAGCCGTTTATGTTTCTGCGGTGACTGTTTCGCCGGGTTGTGTGGATACAGTATGTCAAACACACATCCTGTCCCCCAGGGCGGGAAAAACAAACATGTTACCCTGCTCCACCATGACACCTTTTGGGGTTTCCTTAAACACATGCATGCAAAATGTGGCTGTGTTGACTAGGAGAGATAAAACGGGGTCAGGTATCTGAGGCAATGAGATGTCTATCAGCAGCGGCTTCCCCGCCTTGTCAGGGGGAGCGGGAGAGGCGGCGCCGCGGCGGCTGATGTTGTGTCAGTCAGAAATCAAAACACATCCGGAGCCAAATGAGGAGAGAAAACTTGCAAATGAAATTCACCTGTCAATCCACATCTGTTTGATCCTATGTCACTGTCAGCCTAAATCACCATTCAACACCATAACATTGTTTGAAGACTAGAACTGTGTTCGGCTGTGTTTAGGTCTTCCTTCAGCCACTTGTGAATGGCAAAGGAGCATTTCTTGCCTTGGTTCACATGTATTTGCCAAAACAACTAAGTGTATCATATTATAGCATATTATGAACTTTCCAAAATCTCTTTGTTCACTGCCTTATATACAAACCAGAACCGTTCCTGACCTCCTGTGTGTTCCTGGCTTTTCAGATGTTGCTGCCTTGCCTATCTGGCAAATAAAAAGAAGAAGCAAGTTCCTTTGGCAAACCTGGTGAGCTCTTTGATTCACAGAATAATGGGTTAAGACAGTGAGGTTTAGAAAGCAGAAATAATATAGGTCATTGTATGCTGTATGAATTATTTTATATTCTCTCCTTTCATGGGGGGTTGTCACGAAATCTCCCTCATTATATGGTGAGAATGGGAACTGGCACATACTTTCAATACACAGGCACCCCAGTTTTGTCAAAATAAAGTCAAGCACGTTGTGAGTAGTGAGATCCCTCCTTGCGGTCTTTGATGGAAGGCCATAAAATATTAATTTCACAACAGCTGTCTGGGGCTCTCCGTTATTTGACGTGGGCTGTCAGCCTTCTAATAATCTTCCTGGGTTTCGTCTCATTTGTGTGTCCCCGTCGAGGTGCCTGTAATCTCCTTCATTATTAATCTGGCAGAGCAGAAATGTCATGCCGGCATCGTTTAATTCTTGTTTACCAGTCTTCCTCTTTCGCACCGGTTTAGCCGCCCGCTCCTGCCATGGCAGCATGCTTTCCCCTAAAGAATAGTCTTTTCATTCTGTCAGGAGACAGAGAATTTGCATTGAGATCTATAGTCTTCTCCCTGCCACACGCCCCTCTTATCATTCCCCTAATGGATCACAACAACCATTGTGCCTCGCATCTGTGCGTGTGTGTGTGTGTGTGTGTGTGTGTGTGTGTGTGTGTGTGTGTGTGTGTGTGTCTGTATGTGTGTGTGTGTATGTGTATGGGCTTGCGTGTGGCAACTCTTTGTGTGAAGATACCTACAGAAGCCCTTGAGTAAATCTCCTAAGCTGATTTTACTCTCTTGTTGCGTGTCCTACTTCCTGCCCCCCCCCCCATCTCTTTACCAGATCCCCAGACTCCCGTCGCTTTTATGTGACATCACAGGGTTGTGTACCTGGCCCGGACCCGCCCTTTGGAGTGAATACAGATAGAGCTTGGCTGTGGGTCTGTGTGATTTATCTGGGTAGTTGTGGATTGAGGTTTCAGATGAGGCTGAGAGAGACTGGAGCAGAATGCGACTGGTGGAGATATAAACTCAGGCGTAAGCAAACAATGACATGCAACTGGAACTGAGCCTAAATTTAAGGGTGAATTGAGTAAGACTGAACATGCAGATGAGGCTTGAGGTAGAAAGTCAGTCTTGTTCAGATTTTACCAAGGTTTAGTCTCCATTAAAGCTACTATATGTAGTTTATAGCGGCCTCTAGAGTTTGCTAGTTGTAGTTGTACTAGTTGTCGTAAAAAACCTGCTGGCTGACGGACCTGCAACAAGAAGCAGCAGCTCGGCGCTCTCCT
>OMLI01087706.1:0-16626 GCA_900302605.1 Rondeletia loricata
GGGAGTTTCCCTTAGTTTTCAGTTGCTTTCATTAGGTTTTCATTGGACAGAGAAGTCCAAATGGAGAATCTTTAATATTTTCACAACTAGTATTCCACTGTTACTGTGGGTTTAGTGACAGTAGGAAAAAAAGCATTGCGGAAGGGTTTAATGTTTTTGACAGTACCTATTTAGTTTGACAGTGTTTGACAATCTTTGCTGTTTTTAAAGATGGAGTTCCTATTTGGGAAGAGGAAGACCCCAGAGGAGATGCTGAGACAGAATCAGAGGGCACTGAACCGAGCCATGAGAGATCTGGACAGAGAGCGACAAAGACTGGAGCAACAGGAGAAGAAAATCATTGCTGACATAAAGAAAATGGCCAAACAGGGACAAATGGTGAGAGGAAGGGAAAGAAAAGGAGTTTACGAAGAGAGAATCATAGTTCTGATGAATTGTCTTATGTATTTATTGTTAATCATTGCAGGATGCTGTCAAGATCATGGCCAAGGACTTGGTTCGCACAAGGCGCTATGTGAAGAAGTTCATCATGATGAGAGCCAATATCCAGGCAGTCAGTCTGAAGATTCAGACACTCAAGTCCAACAACAGCATGGCACAGGCAATGAAAGGCGTCACCAAAGCCATGGCCACCATGAACAGACAGGTCAGCTCTTGTAGTCATAATCCATGAAACACAGTATTTGACAGTCATAACAAACAAATTGCAAATGGAAAGAAACAATGGCTAAACTTTTAAAGCATCACACTCTTATATTTATTTCATTTACACAGCTGAATTTGCCTCAGATTCAGAAGATCATGATGGAGTTTGAAAAACAGAGTGAAATCATGGACATGAAGGAGGAGATGATGAATGACGCAATAGATGATGCCATGGGTGATGAGGATGATGAAGACGAGAGGTAGGGGATTGAGTTAAACGGGGGGGATTATTTTGGTACAGACTATTTATTCCATGCTTGTGTAAAACTGTTTTGACAAATCAGTCATTCTGCCTCTGCTTCATGTACAGTGACGCCATTGTATCCCAAGTGCTGGATGAGCTGGGTCTTAATCTGTCCGATGAACTGTCAGGTAAGGAAAATGTACTATTGTGCTTGAAAAGAGCTTCAAGAACAATTATGAAAATTCTTTGTATATTCTCCTCGTCTTTTGTCCAATATATCAAATTTATTACGGTGTTGTATATGTCCATACCACTGAATTTCCCTTGTGTTCATTTCAGGTCTGCCGTCCACTGGAGGAAGCCTGTCCGTGGCAGGAGGAAAGAAGGCTGAGCCCCAAGCTGCCCTGGCAGATGCAGATGCTGATCTGGAGGAGCGACTGAACAATCTCCGGAGAGATTGAAAACATAACTGTCAGATAAGCACACTTTGGCTGGGGTGTTAATACAGACAGTTGTGCTTGGATTTCTGTATCTAGATTTATTTGGAAAGGATAGGTGGAAGAACACTGGTGGTTTCAGTAAATGGTCTATGTTATAAAGGTATATGGCTTTTTGTTTGAGGTATTTTCATTTTATGCGTGAAGTATGTATTTCATCCACAAACCTACAATCATCCAGAGGCCTAGCAAATTCTTGTCTCATTTAAGACATTGCCAAGTGAAGCATTTTTATCTGAAAGTGAAAAGTGTGTAAATACTAACTCCCCTATGTTATTTTCACTATTTAAATTAACACTAATTATTGAACACAAAGGTTAAATGAAAGTCGGTAATATTATATAAATGGATATGTTTGACATATACAAATAGCAGCACTTTTTGTACATCAGGCTAGTTTGGTGTTCTTGGGGATCCACGTCATCTGGTAAAACATGTTAGTACTGCTGTATTCTTTTTGTTAGCTTTTGATTTAGTTTGATTATTTGTGGGAGTTTGTCACACAATGCATAGTAGAGGATCAGGGTCTAGGGGAAGATGGTGTACAAAAAGTGAGTAGGTAGGTTATCTGAACATCCTTTGTTTTTTGTGTGTAAAATAGTAATAGGACAGTGGATTTTACAAAAACATGAAAATAGGATGACAAATGCCCCAAGGTATGCCCCAATCGACTCATCTTCACCAGTGGCCAATGTATAATGGAAGGGCACTCACCGCATGGTGCCTGGTGTGTAATAACCCTTTATAAGTGGTGTTTTTGAGATCAGCAGGATTCTTACCAAAAGGTTGATAAAGGGTGGTGTTGATATTTTTGATCAATTGTGTCCTATTTTGCTTTTCTTTATTCAATAAAAAAACATTTCAGATTTGACTACAGGTCTGATTGTCTGATTAGAGAGATGGTAGCCTTCAGAAAAAAGGCAAGGGCCCATGTTTATCCTCAGGCTGCCGCTCTGAGACAAGTTAGTAATGATGGAAGTTTATACGGTTGTCAACCAATGATCCCAGGTCAGTTCTCTTGTTCTTAAGATTTTCTATGCATATGTGCCAAGACGAATGTAGTTCATTTCGTCCATATGCATTCTGCTATTGTCATTGACCTCGAACTATAGTAGTTGCTGTCACGAGACACATTGTTTGCCATTATATTATACCTAGTAAGCTTAACAAACCAAAATCTTACACAACCAATCCACATATTATAGACATGTTAATCATTTTATTCCAAAAAAATCTGAACTTTCAAAACTGTAATTTTTTTGTCAACATACAATCATTATAGAACAATGTACTCAACACTTCAACATTAAATAATAAAAAAATAACAGCCATGTTTTCTTTATGTACATTTGTTTCTGAAAGCTATGTACAGAAGACCAGTTTTGTATTTCCAAAATCTGCCTACACAGTTGCTTGTCAGTTGTATTGAAGAGGCAGAAAGACATTTCGTCATATGTAAAACGGTTGAGCAAATGCAGTGAAGCAAAACACTGCCAGAAATCAAACTGCGATTGTACATTGTAATGATCAGAGGGGGAAAGATAACTGGCAGCTTGTTAAAGAGCATACTGGTGGACACAGCTATAACTACAGCTAGAAAGATTATTTATGTTCTAAACTGGTTCTTTAATGTTGGATAATTGCATCCTTAGAGACCAATGCATACACATAAGTAGCCTAATATTTACTGAACTTAAGCATATTGTAAAGACTGGAAACACAAAAATGAAGAACAAAACGTTTCTGTTATTCTTAGATCACCTTAAGATAAGGCTGTTCAGGCTGAACACGGCAGTGCTCATTGAATAAATTGGCCAAAAGTCATGCTTTCAAAAATAACATATTATTCATCTTCTGAATTCCAATAAGCAGAGGTAATGCTCCATTCAGAGGTATGCCATGCTACCATCTTTTTGGAACAGGTTTTACAGCTCGAGAGCCCATGCAACTCACATATAAAGCCAAACCAATGGAAACAAAACAGGGAACAGATTAACAGGGTTTCATGCCAATTTAACCACCTGGCTAATTTGCAGATTGATCCACCCTTTGTTTTCATAACGCAAAGTATGGACAATACAGAACATCTCTTACCAGAGTACCAGGTTTTTCCTTACCTTGTATTGGCTCAAGAATCGCAATTTTCAATATGAAATCCTGCTGAGTGTGGATCAAACCTCTTGATAGCACACTACAGTATACACTGATAAAATCGTGTTTGAAGTTGTGTGAGCACAATAAATAATAGTCAATACACAGACAGCACAATACAGTCAAATTTAGAAATTTTTCATCTAGGCAGAGAAAATGAGTATGGTAGGAATATCCAGAGCAAATGGCTAGTTGTAGCAATGTTGCTCATGCTGTACATTTCAAGCTCTACTTTTCAGTCAAAATGGCAACACAACTTTTTAAAATAAACACTCTCAAGATTAGAGTCCCTAGTTTATCCTGCCCATTGACTATGCAACCATGTAGTAATTATTTTAAAAAGTGATACAAACTACTCACATTCATGTAATAAAATCAATTTAGGATGGCACAGCTGCTACAAAATGTATTTGAAACGTGTCACAAGACATGCATATAACTGTTGGTACATTTTTTTTAGAACTAATACAACTTGAAGATTTTATCTTCAATAGCTGTCAACAAGAGGACTGTCTTGTGGCGTCAGGGACTTAGTCTCCTTTACAGAGGTATAAATGAGGCCAAAATTACCAATGTTAACTGATGGTGCATCTATCTCCAACATTCTGCTAGAGATAAGCTGGTCTCTGGTGATAGGTTGAGACTAGAGACAGTAATTTACTCTTCCACAGAGTGAAAGGGAGAGCAACTGCTGACAGTCTTTTCCCAGAGAAGACAATGTAGCATTTCAAATCTGGGCATGGAGTGGCATCTCTTCTTTGCTAATGCCACATGGATTTCACTTCCGACAGGTCCGGTGAGGTGTGTGTTTTTTGGGCACCTCGATGCGGCATCGGCTTCGGTCATCCAGCCAAGGCAACTCAAAATTCCTGGAGGAAGATCCCATTCACACATTTTACTTTTTTAAATTTAACAATAAAAACAATACTTGTTTCTTTTCAAATGTTTCTCTCCTGTCCTCAGCTTCAACTGCATAAAGACTTATAACCAAAACTAGGAGACGTGACTGCATCGTCTCCCTGCCCTGGCTACCTGTACATTTAGGAAATTATTTTAAGACTTTACTGGTCACTTCAAAGGCTCAGATGGATATAGCCCCTGGGTACATCACAAACCTTTCAATCCTGTATGAGCAAGAGTGCAGCCTGAGATCCTCAGGCTGGGCCCTTTTGGTTATTCTACGGTCAAGACTGAAAAATAATAGTGCCCTCTCCATCAGAGTCCCTAGACTTCAGAGCAAATTGGCCAAGATGACCAAACTAACAAAATAAGTCACTTCTTTCAAATCACTTAAAAACACACTTTAATAACTTGCTTTTACGAAGTTATTTTTCTTTTATTTGACATACTACTGCTTTAACCAGTTTTTCCTCTTTCACTGCTCTTATTCTCTTTTACTGATTTATTTTACTGTAAAGCCGTTTGTAACCGTTTTGAATAAGAATTTATTAGGATTAATATTTATATTATTACTACAATTCTAAGGCACCCATCAAATCTTGTAAACAATGAGCTAACACATCTGTGACACCACAGTCAAGCACCAACCATTCATCCCAAAATTTAGTTAATTTTAGAATTTCATGCAGCGCCAAATCCACTATGTGGATAATTTCTGCATTAGCTGACCACACAGCAAACGCGACGCAGAATAAAAAAACACAGATGCAGTTCCAACTTACTGTTGTGTGAGTTTTGGTAGTGGCCGGCCAAATGCAACCACAGGCAGAAAGGGGGTGATGACTATAGATTCAACTGGTAGAAAGAAAATAATTACGTTTAAAAAGTTGGGCATGTGCAATTCATTAAAACAAAACAAAATATATCAAATCACGAACTAAATTGGACCCAATTTCATTAATCTACTGGATATTAAATAAAGCATATGCACCATCTTCAGTGTCAGGGTAGAAAGATGAAAGCTCTGGCTCAACCTCCTGGACAACTTTCTTCTTGTTCATGCGCTGTTGCAAACGCTGGAACATGCGCTGCTCTCTGATTCGCTGAATGTCCCACCTGCAAACACAGAAGATCAATTTTAAAATGTATATAAAAAGACAAGGAGAGTGAAAAGGTCAGAGTAACACCAAAATCAAAGTAGCTCCCAAAGAGTATAGTAGAGCTGAGAGGTCACACGTTTGCCCTGGTGCCAGAAGACTGGACTATTCATTTGTAGCATACAGACTTCACCACAGGCTGGGCACAACGTTGTTCCACACATTCAATCGGTCCTATCCTTAGATTACTAAATAGGCAAATTATACAAATAGTCAAACTGTGTATAATTACTTTTTCAAACTATATACAGTATATATATTTTTTTTAATTCAAAAAGAAAGTTTGATCTTGTATATATAACAAGGTCAAGGTCAATATATATGTATTTTTAAACAAGCCATTTTACCATTTCTATTGCTTGGACTGATTGTGTGGAATGATGCACATCTCAGCCTATGCTGAAGTCTCCATGCTACAAAGGGTCAAAACTTTTCCAAGAACCCGGGATTATTTAGCAAAGGCTCATAGGAAATAACTGTTGTCAGTGATGTGTACCTTTTCCTCCTCTTCTCATCCAACTCTAGCTTTAAGTGACGCTTCAAAAACACATTGTCGTCCAGCACCTTGATAGAAAGACACAAGTTAACACACACAAATCATAACTGTGGTAAAGTTATGTGATTTTGGATTTACTGTCGGATAACTGTCCAAACACTGCAGGTAAAATTGCTGTTTGGTTGATACTGATGTGTCTCACCTCCGGGATGTTACTGGATGTCTCACCCATGGGCTCTATACAATTTTCCCTCCAGGATGGAACTAGGAAGTATTGAAAGAACAAAGAAAAACGAGGAAAAGGCATAAGTGCTTTTAAAGCTCATAATCATTATTAACAGGATCAATGCAACTCATTACAAATAAACAGTATATCATATACTACATGAGGAGTCCACTCACTGGCCACATCTTCCTCCTTTTTAGGGGAAGTCTCACGCAGAGGGGACAGGGGCGGTTGATGCCAGCAACAGAGATACATCTCTGTGGTTGACATGAAGGGCAGCTCTTCCATCTCAAAACTGAACTCAGGCTCCTCTTTGGGTATGAGCAAAATGTCCTTTTCTGACCCCGACCACCCAGGCCCTGTCTTCTCTGGAGTCTCCTTACTGCGCAGCTCCCTTTGATACGGAGATCCTGGTTGAACCTCTGGCTTCTGGGGGCTAAGCTTGGAACTCTTGCCCCGTGATTTCTGTACTTTTGAGTCTCCAAAACAAGATTTCCTGTGTGAGCAAAGCGAAGCATTTAGTGGTTGATGGTGGTTTTGGTTGACCTACATGACAAGAAACTTAGTCTTGATTGCTACATCTTTTGACTTTTGCCACAAAAAAAACAAATCGAACTGAAGCAAATTATTTCACAACATTTTGGTAAATGAACTGTGGCAGGCTCTTATTTCCCCTTTTCTGCATGCATTTCATTATTGGGGTTTGATTCCCCGCATGAAACGTGAACAAAGCCCAGTACAGTGTCTGCCATTGTTTTATTTACCTCTTCTGACCTTTGCCGCCCCTACTAAAGGGGAGCGGCGTGGGTGGGTTGGGCTGTGGACTCTCCACTACATCCAGATCCCACATGTCCTCTTTATCAGGGGTCCATGGCTCCAAGGGCTGGAAAAGGCGCTTGTCACGCGGGTCCTTCCTTGTGAGCTGCAGGCGACGCTCCATGCGCTCAATACGCGCAAGCAGCTGCAAATGAAGAGGACATGGGCAAACAACTTAGTAGTGACAAATGCATAAATTAAACGCTACTGTTAACAAGGCAACACATAAAATACCATACCACATACCAGTACTTGCTAAAAGAAAATAATTTTTACATACCGTCTCCTTTTCTGCTTTGAGATCATCGATCTCCTTGTCCTTTGACTGCAGCTGTTGCTGCTGTTGTTCAATGAGGTCCAGTTGGAGGAGAAGAATCTGCCGGAGGCAGTTGGCTTGTGTGTGGGGATTAGCAGGGGTTTTCCTGATGTTCCTCCACTTGCCCTCAGAGCTGAGTTCAATCGATGCAGAGCCAAGGACTCCAGGGACAACCCCCTTCGCACTCTCATCAGCACCAGCATCCTTGGGGTTATTGTGTAAAGCCATCTGAGGGTTATCCATATTGTCAATGGAGAGGGGTTTACCTTTCACTGGGGTTCCCTCACCCCCCATTTGTCTGACAGGGGACAGTATCCCCACTGTTTTATTGTCTCCTTGAACTATTTCTGCAACTGTGGCAGCGCGGGCAACTTTGCTTGTTGTGTAATTCTGGTCTAAGTCCTTTGATTTGCTGGGGATCTCGCCCCCCTGAGCGTCTTGAACATCTATAACAAAGTCACAAGACTCGCTCTTGATGCTTACAGGACTCACAGTTGCGGACCCAATATGTGTTTTCTCAAAGTCGATCGTGTCAGCGTTCAGCTTGAATCCCGTATTAGGAAACAGCGTCGATCTCAGAGTCATGGCGAACACAACGACTTCTCATTCTGCAGCGTCTCGGCGGTGAAACTCAGCAGCTGCTTCCCGTTATTGGCTTTCACCCTGAGAAACAAAGAACACAGTCGGAGTGTTAACGTTAGCCGCTTAGCTGAAAGCATACTCTCTCTCTCTCTCTCTCTGAACTGGGAGCAAATTATATGCAAACACTACCGATCAAGCCAAAGAAAACTAACGTTAACACACTGCGCCTGAACCCGGGCATCCTTCTCCTAAAACTGCTAGCCGGATTTGAAACGCAAGCTAAGCTAAATTAGCACAGCAGGAGATAACACACAGACGGTGATAACTAGGCGGGTTGGGAAGAATTAACCCTATTTATGCGCCTGAGTACGCTTTTCTGTACCAGAGCTTCAAACAAGGACTCGGGAGTGGCTGCGTAGGACACTGGCTACAGCCATCCTCCATTTTGGTTCTCCCGAAATCATGAAAAACAATAACAGCTAGCTAGCTGGCTAACGTTAGCTAGCTAGCTTACTGACAAAATGCAGGTCCGGAGCGAGGCGGTTATAACGACCACGTGGCAACAACCGCAGTCGGGATAGCATTGTTTCTAAAGAATATGCAATTATGCTTCTAGCTTACCGCGGGTATTATTCAGGCCCACCTGCAAGTGCCGTCATGTTCCCTCCTCAAGCCTTGTTTTAAAGCGCCGTCTACTGCGCATGCGTAATTTGCTGGATGGCCATTTCTTGTGTTTTCAGCGTTCCCATACAGAAGGGGAAACCAGAGCTCTACAGCCTACCACACACAAATATAAGCCCTCTTTGTCCAATTAAGGAATGAAAAATTGGTGGGCCGCTAACATGGAACAGTAAAAGGCGCCAAACTGTTGCAGTTCAGACTGCAGGTATAAAGTGGCCCAGATCCGATTCTTTCCTCATATGTGACATGGATCTGAACAGCAAAAAACACATGGAAACTGATCTTTTCATATTCGATTTGGGCCACTTTCATATGTGGTATTAGAATCCGATACATATCTGATTGTGGCAATACGGCCGCTGTCTTAACAGTCAGATCGGAATTCATGCGACTTTTACGTCAGTCCTGTGCTGTTTGTACTGTGTGGGTATCCGTAGCTTGATAGAGGCGTGACGTAGTAATACGGAAGCTTAGCTTGGCACTCTGTATGAAATACTTGCTACAGTAAACGTGACTTTCTGATGCTAGTATTATCAAAACATAACAATTCCAACTCGACATTCGTCATCATTTCCCATATAACTTTCTCCACAGAAGTAGCTACCGTGAATACATAGAAAGCCATCGTTAAAATGTTAGCCCTCTTTCGCCTTCTTGCCCTCATAATGTTTCTGCGATTTCGCAGCCTACCTCCACTGCACATCAATGTGGTAATGTCTTACCATAAGAACCTTCAAACAGACAACATCCTGTTATTAAACCGTTTACACTTTCCTCTTTATCTTGCAGTATTATCAGCAAGCAATTACTTTTTCATATCCTGCCAAAGTGCCACATTTGGATTAGTTTAATGGTCCATGAATGTTTCCTATGGGTTGGTAGCTGCAATATAGAGTGTCTTAACTCTCTTTCTAAAGAGAGTGGGAAAATAACCCTGAATTCACCACATGTATTACAGTGCTGCTTATCAGTAGTCACCTGTGCCTGTGTGTCTCATTAATGCTTTAATGTGGTGGAACTAAAATGTTTTTCTTGCTAATTTTCCTGCTATGACACAAATTACATCTGAGAAACTGTATAAAGGGCCAATGTCTCAAGGCAACTCACAAGGTTAAGTAGCTCAAGTAAATCTCACAGCACACATCCTAGACGTATCTCCATTTTAAAGGTAAGGCACGGTTATTTTTAAAAAGTTTCATGTATTTGTTCTCGTCTTAACCATCTATTGTTTTAGCATGTTGTACTCATTACATCATATTGTATTGTCGTGAGATTATGATTTTCTCAAAATGACTTCACTCAGTGAACTGCACAGAATTTATGCTAACCAATGAGACAAAACAGATATTCAGACATTATCCCAGATCAACTTTCATCAGATTTGTTATGTTCTCTGTGTTTTTGCATCGAAGTCATCATGAAGGTATTGCTGTTTGAACTGGTGGTCTTCTGCCTGTTTGGGGTGCTGCATGCCAAGGCCAGGGCCCAACCTGAGGAGACAGGGTTAGTCTCACTAGGCTAACATGTGCTCTAAGTTTGTTTAATCTTCATGTATTGAATGTTTTCATTTCTAAAAGCTATGAATCAATTTTTACATATGAATAACTCAAAACCTTGTATACTCTAAAGTGCTTATTTTGTAAGCCAAGGTTGTTTGTTAGCTATTAACTTCAGTAATAATCCATAGTGAGTGTTACTTTCATGCAAATATTCATTTTGTAAGACGTGTATCAGAAAACATGGTGCATATCTCATGTTGGAACTTTTTCTATGTACATGGACACCAGTTACTATAACTTACTAATCATGTGTTTTGATTTGCATGAACAACCAGTTAGGTGATCTCAACCTCAGTTTTACACATAGTTATAATTTACCCTCACGTCTCATAATGTATTGATTCAAACAGTCACTGCAATATTTACCTTATATTTTTTGTAGCAGCGGTGGTTGGTTTGGGGTAGGTTGTCCCTGTTTTGGTCTCAGGTTAGGTTCTACTGTAGGATGTCTGACGGTTAGTATTATACAAGTACTAAGTACAAGCACATTTGTCTTATGCAGGGGCAGTTTGTCTAAACTATGTTCACTTAACATTTTCTCAAAGTGCTGGCAGTTTTCTTACTCTGGTAGCCCATCACTGCTGAAGGAATACAGGGAGAATAATGTTGCTCATGTGATTTTATCTCTGTCAGCATGTCAAGTCTCACCGACAATGAGCAGCGCTTAGGGAGAAGATATGCAGAGTCGACCATTGCCAGTGACATCAGCAAAATCATGGATTCTATGGTGCAGAAAAATTTTGTCAATTTCTTGCTCAACCAGAGGGAGAAAAAAAGCGAGTAAGTTACTGAATCTAGCAAAAGATTTCAAGCAAAAGCAAAAACAGTACACCTATAAAAGCAATGAAATACTCTCACAGGCCTGCCACTCTGGAAGAAGATCCAGAGGAGCGTCAATACAATGACCTGCTGAAGCTCACTCTGCATGAGAAACAAAGGAGAAAGATCTAGGTGTGTTTTCCCTTATTAAGTACCTTTATATGGCTTTGTAAGTAATCTCATGATACTATGTTTATTATTGTATTAACTGATCTGTCTTACCATCTCTTCTCATATGCAACATTGTCATTAGGGTACAACAATGCCCAGTGATGCTTTGGAAAGTCATCAAACAACCAAAGATGGCTACTGTCCTGATGTCTGCCTTTTGGCGTTTAGAACATTTTGAAGTTGTTTGTTTTCTATTTGAATTAGAAGGGTAGTGAAATGTTGCCCTGTGTGGCAAAGTCTGTATGACATAAATCATTGCACAGCAAAATAAAATGAGTTGAAATGACTTGACATAAGTGGCATTGTATTTTGTGTTGCTAGAAACATGTAACATTTTACATTATATGTGAAATGACTATTCACACACGCACACACATATATATATCTATATAACCAGGGATATAAATCATAGTAAGTAGTATCGAACTGATGCAACTTATATGAAGATAGGGTCTTTTAAGAAACAATGCTTTTCTTAAAATATGATTGTTTGTATTCATATTGGTGATTGTTTGCATTATTGTGATCACTGACTGGAGGTCATAGTTTACCCACCTTATTATTTACCACAACCATCATCGCTATCAATATAACACCAGACACAAAGCAAGAATAACTAGACTAGGTAAAAACCTCCTATATGGCTGGACTCAGGAGCCCTTGTTTGATTTTGGGATGGGTTGGGCTCCTGAGTCCTGGGCTCCTGAGTCCAGCCATATACAAGGTTTTTACCTAGTCTAGTTTTTTTTTATCACCTGGAGCTGGAAAAGCAGATATGGAAGGGTGGCAGATTGGAGGTTGTTTTGTGGACCTTATGGCACCATCCGTACACTGCCATAGCTCATTGCTAGAAGGGAAAAGTAGCTTTGGTGTCTTTGTCGTTATTCACGTCTTGCTCGTTGCTTGAAGAAACAAATTCTAATGCTTCTGCCGACCGGACGTGAAATGGCCAAGCTGTGGCTGGAGATGATGTCATGATGTGATAATGTGATGATGTCACGATGTGATGATGTCACGATGTGATGATGTCACGATGTCGATGTGATGATGTCACAATGTCGATGTGATGATGTCACAATGTGATGATGTCACTATGCCCAAATAAGGTAATAGCATCAGTCACTCAGTCAGTCAGTCAGTCACTCAGTCACAGACATTTGGGGTTCTAGGGCTAGACTCATCGTCCAGCCAAAAAAACACCACATTTGAATGACACATCAAATGTTATGGATGGAAAGCCATGGCTTTATCAACACCAAATTCAGCTAAAAAGAGTTAATCTCAAACCTGCCATGAACCCTATATGGCAGGCTGAGTACTTTAATATAATTGAATGAATGTAGTGTCTAAATCTCTGTGGTCCAAAAAGATGTTTGAATTATTTATTTATTTTGTATCATAGGCCTGCTATATTCGCCAAGGCAGCAGGGGGCAGTCTTCACATCTGTGGTTGGTTGCACCATCAAGGAAGTACTTTATTTCCTGGTTCCTGAGGAAGAAGAAATAAGTCAAAATAGAAACAGTATCATTACATTACATGCGTTACAATTAATCTCGTAGAAATTAAACTGTTATTGGAGACTCGCGGCTGCATTTCTGAATTTCTTGAATTGAATATAATATCGGACAGGCAGCTGATAGGTAACATCGACTTTATGCACACGTAGTTTTGACCAGACAGCGACAAGATGCGTCGGAGAGGCGTGGGTGCGGGGGCTATTGCCAAGAAGAAGCTTGCAGAGGTAGGCTATAATGGCACACATGAAACACAACATTTGGTTTTATCACTTGGAGAAACGCTTTCTTATCTCATGCTTGACATTTTCTCTTAATTCAGGCCAAGTACAAGGAAAGAGGAACTGTTCTTGCCGAGGATCAAATTGTCCAGGTGAGTCAAAGTGTGTGTGTGTGTGTGTGTGTATATATACTAATTCTTTCTATTTTCCTGTCAGATGTCTAAGCAGCTGGAGACCTTCAAGTCTCACCTGGAGGAATTTGCCAGCAAGCATAAACAAGAGATCCGCAAGAATTCACAGTTCCGGGTTCAGTTTCAGGAAATGTGTGCCACCATTGGAGTTGATCCACTTGCCTGTGAGAGTCATTAGGCTAAATATCTAGGAATACACAGAGCTCACACAGTACAGAGCATGTTTTGGACACTTTGCATGTATTTTAAGGTAGAATGTAACTTTAAAAATGTTTTTTCCTCTTCTTCCACAGCTGGCAAAGGTTTTTGGTCAGAGATGCTTGGTGTAGGCGACTTCTATTATGAGCTTGGTGTGCAGATTATTGAAGTGTGCCTTGCCCTGAAACACAGAAATGGAGGTTGGGTTCTGCTCTCGTAATTTTCATCATTGTGCTTGTGGTCATGGCATGTAGCAGTGTATCATCTATCACACATAATATGAACTGAAAAAAGTAAATTCTAATCTTTTTTTCTCTGACTACTCTTTAAAAAGTTGACAAAATTACACGTCAGTTTTTCAGGGTCATACCATGTAGCAAGGCATTCTCCTTATCATTTAATCCCCCACATTTAAGACGACACAAGTGGTGTACCCTGTGCTTGTGCCATCATAGGCAACTTTGTTTGCATTTCAACTTCATCCCTGGTATTTTGGTAATATCTTACTCATGTGAACCTCATGTAATGAATGAAATACTGGAGAACAGCATGCTGTTAAAACCATAATTGTTGTTGTTACTGGCTTGTAAATGAATGAATGTATCATGTTGATCTTTGTATCTCCATTCAGGGCTTATTACTTTGGATGAACTCCATCAGAGAGTATTGAAGGGAAGGGGGAAATACGCTCAGGATGTGAGCCAGTGAGTCATACTGATGGAATATTTCTTGAATGAGTTTTCTGTATTCAGTGCTTCATAATATAGTATTCAATATCCAAATGAATACTTTTCTTAGTTATCTAGACATTGTATTTGAATCATTTAATGTCCATGTGTCAGGTTTATGTGATATGATTATTAAACGTATCAAACGTGCTTCCCAGAGATGACCTGGTGAGAGCCATAAAGAAACTGAAAGCCATGGGGAATGGTTTTGGGATGATTCCTGTTGGCGGCTCTTACTTGGTGCAGTCAGTCCCAGCAGAGCTCAACATGGACCATACTGTAGTTTTACAGCTGGCCGAGGTAAGACTTAGTTCCAGGATGTGATTATAAAAGGAGTGACGACCTCCTTCTTAGCACAAATTATGATATATATTATATATTGATATATACAGTCTCCATTCAGATTTTGTTCATGTGGCCTTGATCACAATATAAGTCCAAAGAATGATAGTTTACTTATAAGAGATTATGGCTGTTTGGTGCTTTGTCCTTCAGCATTTGTTTCTTTGTACATTTGTAGAAGAAGGGCTATGTTACAGTGAGTGAGATCAAGGAGAGTCTAAAATGGGAGAAAGAACGGGCGTGTCATGTCCTGGTAAGTGTCTGCATGGCAAAGCATTTCAGGTCATTATGAATGTTCGACTCAGCCTTCTGGCTTTATAGGCCACCACCCTTAAACTCTCTCCTCGTACTCCCAGGATGACCTACTGAAAGAAGGATTGGCTTGGATAGATTCTCAAGCTGCTGGAGAACCGCATTACTGGCTGCCTGCCCTCTTCTCTGAACTGACTTCACATGATGTCACACCTGAGGAGGCCAATCAGATGTCGCCTTAATCAAGACAGGTTGATTTGGACTATGGACAGTGTGGAGAAATGTTGGTAAACAGAGTGTGCCTGCCCGGTAGACGGCTCATTTGATGGACTTGGCCTGGTTCACTGGTGTTGGCAGGCATGGTGAATTCCCTCTCAGATCATTTTCTGGACCCAAAGAGGGAAGCTTTGCTCAATGGGCTGTCCTCGGTTACAAAGTGTATGCAGTGTTGCTCACTTTCCATTACACTACGTATGAAATTCAGTGTAAGATGTTATGTTGTCTTAGGCAATCATCGGTTATGGCAGTTTGAAGTAATTTTCAATTTACAGAACATGACATTGTTCCATTTTTCAGTTTACTAAATTCAAAGTAACTATATTGTACCAGCAGAACTTACATTTTATTTTCTTGTCAACATGCCCATGTAAAGTACATTGTAGAGAAATTTCTTTGTTGGGATTTAAAATACACATTTACATAAATCATTTGAATTGATGGTTGACATATGAATTAATTTGTTACATCACTCAAGTTCATATTAACAAATCATTCCACTATACATTGAATTTAAATTAGAGGGGAAAGAAAATTCAGAGTAAATTAACACTAGAATTCAATGGTAGTTATTATTTATGTATTTTAAATGCACATAAAATCGTTTTACTGCAGACTTATTCTAAATGTGATATTCTGAATATATAATGTAGTGTAAATAATGTGTATATATATATATATAATGTACTTTTGTTTAACCTAGAATACAGTTAAATTACAATATAGGAGTTGCTCTAACTTTTCTGGGTTGAGAGATATTACATCCTCTGCAAACCTGTGGCAAAACTATGTGAATACGTTCAAATCATATATTTTAAGTTCTTGGGATGTGCTTTATTTTAATTGACACTTCTATATCCTTAAATGTGATCGCACAACTTGCAAGATAAACTAATCAGGCACATGTTTTTTCTCCAAACATCTGAAACATATTCAACTACACCTATGCCCAGGTACTATTCTTACAGCTCGTGGCTATAGACATGATCTTCAAACACGGACTGCTCCATGCTGTCACAGATCAGGGTACAGAAGGGACACATTCTGTGGCTCTGCTCATGCTGTACCAGCTCGTCTTCGGTAATGCCAGGGAAGCTCTCCTGGCAGTGCCGACACACCAAGGAATGCTGGGACAGAAATAGAGACGGCAGGTCATAAGTGGTAACAAAATAGGGACCGGATTATATTTAAGTGCATCAAATATGTAAACAGCAGAGTCACTCTTGGCTTGTGGCATGAATATCTAGTGGCTGCATGTGATGGGAGTTTTCCTCAATGTGCACAGCGGAGGCTATGACCGGCTAACAAAAATACAACATAGATGTTCTGCTCTGGTTCACTGACAACACATGGTTTGGATAGGACTATCCCACTAGTGTGTTGTTCATGCTTAGCCCGGCCTCTCCATGTGTTTCTATACTGATTCATCTGAAGGGATTGACTTGACATACCTCTTCTTCTATGTCTGGGACGTTTCCTGCAAGAAAAGCCACAGCAGTTAATAACTAACTATAAACAATCATCTTCTATTGTTCAGTATGTTATGACAAATGTGGCCTCCCAATTTATTGTCAATGTAGGAAATGTAAAAAGTGCCACATGATGACATCACAGATGAGTCTTGGCTCGCTCCCCCCCCCCCC
>OMLI01087707.1:0-12497 GCA_900302605.1 Rondeletia loricata
TGAAAAAACTAAAGAAACTGCCACGCTAGTCAGTGGTGTTTGTGCCTCTGAATGGAAAACACTCTTCATGTAACAGGAAGTTCCTGGAAGCAGAGTGATGCAGCTTGCTGGGCCATAATAACCCAGAGATCAACTAAACCATTTCCTGCTAAGTGCTTCTTTACCAACATTTTGACCCCCCAGCGTCTTCTACTATTAATTGATGCTGATGCCACCTGACAAATCAATCCACGATCCTGTTTTTTTGTAAGAAGCATGTTTATTGCTTTTTTAAAATTTCAATCAATAAAGAACAGAAGTCAGGTAGAAAGGTGTTTGTGATGATTCCTGAAACTTTTCTCATCACTGGATATGTGGGCGTCATCGTGGTCATCATTACTCCACCCATTAGCACAGTACTACCAGCAGGTGGCGGTGTGAAACTCAACATGGAAGGAAATACAAGCAACGAAGAAGTCCTCACGTCCTGGCGAAGATCGTATATTAAGTTGACGAATCACTCAGTATAGGCAATTTTGCCTCACACAGAGATGGCATAAGCATAGCTATTAACATAGCTACCAATATGGTTGTTCTCACGAAAACATACATTTTAGCTCTAGATTTTAACGTTTTTTCGGTTTGTGTGTGGTAATTTGGTCCAAATAAACCTCAGATAATTAAGATATCTGAATTAATAGGCCATTTATATAAACGTTTAACGTTTCCGGTACCCCGGAAAAACGGACAGAGTGAGACCTCCGCTTTTACCCTCCTCTCTGGTGTGCTAGCATGCTAGCTGACGTTAGCGCAGCAGCAGAGAGAGAAATAAAATAAGCTGTCAAGTGAATCTCTGACTTTATTTTTTGAATCATTTTTAGCTTAGATTCAGTTACAGTTGTTAACTGCAGTACGGTTAGCCATGTTTCCAGAGCTCAACAGTATCCTGAACAGCTCTCCCGACAGCTTCAAACAGGTGATCATCATCTGAGATGTAATGTTGTCGACAACGAGCTTGGTGTTTTGCATCGTATATATTGCTAGATCTATGTAACTTAGTATACTGTCTCGCACTGTCCCCTGAATGTGAGATCTCGTTATCCTTGTACCAATTTTCATTATGTAACGTACACATTTGTATAACATTGTCTTACAGGGAGAGTTTATCCTGGTCTCTGACAGACAGAGTGATGCCTCTTTCCTTATTCACCACTTCCTCTCTTTTTATCTACGAGGTGAGTTGTTGGTGCAGTGTTGCCAAACTTCAGGGAACCAGCTCCTCCAGGTCTGAACCACAGATTACTGTCTTCACTTTCTGTATTCCAGCGCGTTGCAAGGTGTGCTTTCTGGGTCTGGTGCAGTCCTTCAGCCACTACAGTGCGGTCAGCCAAAGACTGGTGAGTCTGTCTGTGTCTCTTCTCTTAGTACATGGTTGCATGGCTTTATTTACATGGGTGAAGATGAGAGTGTCATTTTGAAGAGCTTATGACATGAAAAGCAGGGCTGTAGCTAGGGATGACATCGGCCCTGTACACACAGGAAGTGACTCTGGGCCCCCCTCCACTTTCCTCTCATCCCCACACCACCATTATTTCAGCTATGACAAAGATCTATGTCTATCCATCCACAACTCAAACACACCTACGCACATTCATTTACTGATCAATTATCGGACACATCCCTAATTGAAATGCTAGGTTTTGAGCTCTACCCTGATAGCGCTGATCGACTGTCATAACCAAACTTTCACCAGTAGTCCCCCCGTTCAAAATCTGTCTAGGGAGGACAGTTTTGTTTTAGTCTGTGTGAAAGTAATGTACAAAATACTTCTTCACTTGACGACCACAAAAGCCATTATGACCGCGTTCACGTCATATGGGAGGAAGCGGAGCGATGGGAAGACTTCCCGTTGCTCCGACTTGGAAGCGTTCATTCGTTGGATTCATTGGAAACATCAAGATGGCGATCGTGCGCTCAGTTGTTGTTGCGCTCCTTCTCTTGACTGTCAGGTACTTTACGATCAACCGATACTACTACCTTCTTCTGAACGACTTGGAGGAGCAAAGGAAACCAAAACGGCAATTTTAAGTTCAAACTGATATTGTAAATTTTATTGTAGCCGACCAACAAGCCGCGTTTGTTGCTGCATTGACACACTTCCGTGTTTTTTACCGTCATGTCGGCGATATCGGAGCCTTCAGAAAGTATATATATATAAGTAAATATTTCCTACTCTGAATTACCACTCAGAGGTTGACGTGAAAATGTTTTCCATTCGGAAGCTAGTATTTACGGTAACTCCCATATGACATGAACGCGACATTATAGCCCAGACACTTCAGGGGCCCTCCCTCAGTTTGGGGCCCTCCCTCAGTTTGGGGCCCTCCCTCAGTTTGGGGCCCTCTCTCAGTTTGGGGCCCTGGGTAGTCGGTACCCCTATTCCCCCCACTACGGCTCCCCAGTTGAAAAGTGACTTTTTAAGTTGTTAAGTGGTCAGTCAAATATTGATGAGTCTACGTAGCTGTCATCCTTCTGGTATTGTTTTTCTTAGGTATGTACACGTCGAATGATGGCGAGAAATGTATCTTTTAAAATCAGTGTGTGCGTGTGTGTGTGTGTGTGTGTGTGTGTGAATGGTGTGTCTCCAGGGTGTGAGTCTGGCCCAGGCAAAGGAAAAAGGCCAGCTGATATTCCTAGAGGGACTGAAGGAATCGCTGTCTGTTTTACTTCCTGAGGAATCCAACACAGGAAGTCAAGCATTGGACTTCCTAAGGTACCGGTGTTTTTTTGTTTTTTGTCTGTTTTGCGGTCAGATGGTTTAATAAGCCACTTTGGTTTTTCATGTCTTACGTGGTACACACATTTTTTTCTCTCCTTTCTATATATATATATATTTTTATCATTATATGTTTTCACTTTGTTTATTATCACTTCACTTCTGTGTGTTAATCACTGTGAAACTAAACTAGTACAAGCGGAGATACTTGCTGGTGATTTGTTTAAGTGTATCTATACGTTTCCCCAGTTCCACAAAGCCAAGGCTGCAGGTACAAACCTTAAAAAGCGAAGCAGAATTTGGAAATCATGGCAAATTCCACCGGCGCTCACGTTAATTTATCACAATAAAAATGATATCTGTGCTCATGCCCAGTGCAGTATTTTCAGTGTAGAGCTGGGCTAATGTTAAGCCAACATTATGAGTTGAAATCCTAACCTAGTATCTATTAATTGACTCTGCTCTTACCTTTTTATGTGATTCTGATAGTATTTTTTGCTGATATACATTGTTATATATCGTTTACCTTTCTTGGCCAGGCCTCTCCTGAAGATTAACACACCAAAAAAAAACAATGACAGGGTTCCTACACGGTCTCAATTTCAAGTTTCCATACTTTTTCCAGACCTCAATTGCTTTTGATTTGATTTGAAGACTTTGGCTGGTGTTTCGTATTATGCTGATAGTCATCTTGCCCCTACTAACTATGCAATATCACTCTGTAGATGAAAATGATTCTTCACAGCAACAAGTATCAGAATATGTGAGATGAGGGGGGATGTAAAACCACAGAAAACATGTAGTTGTATTTATATCGGGACAGTACAACAATATATTTTCACACTTTTCCCAAGTTTCAAAACTTATCAAGACCTAAAAAACACCAAATTATTTTTTACACACATTTCCAGACTTTCCAGACCTGTGCAGGAACCCTGTAATTAACTACATAAGACACCTTGTTGCCTTTACGCCTCCTCCTGTCACCTCCCATCTGTCCCCGTCTCCCTCGCTTCTCTGTCTTTAGTGATCCTGCTGTTGGCCTGCGGAGGCTGTACGAGTTCGTCCGGGCCAGTGTGAGTGTCTCTGGGGGCGGGGAAGTTGGGGAAGGTGGGGTTGAGGAGTGGGGACCCCCGGTGTTGCTGGTGGATGACCTCAGTGTGCTGCTGAGTCTGGGGCTGAGTGTCGGAGCGGCGCTGGACTTCAGCCACTACTGCCGAGCCACCGTCTGCTCCCAGCTACAGGTTGGATTCTCTCTATCACAACATGACACCCGCATTAGTCAAGATACCGTCCTCTTTTACCAGCGGTTGGTTATTTTCCCCTGTAAAAATTACGTCCGATAAGACGAATAATTCAGATAACGGAGTTCTCTTATCCGGTGTGTATTTGTAATCGACAGTTCAAAAAAAATTACATATCAAACATTGTCCTCAAAGCGAATTCTGTCCGAACAGGGCTCACGTCTCTTTCTCTCTGTCAAAAGAAGTGATACATTCTTAACCCTTTGCATATCATAACCACGACATGGCTTTGAATGCAGGGGAACATGGTGATGCTGGTGCGCTGTGAGGGCGAGGAAGAGGAGGACGACGGTGATGAAGAAGGCCCAGAGAGGCTCCTGAAGGGCCTGACCCACCAGTGTAGCCTCACGCTCCAAGTTCAGGGTCTCCCCACCGGCTACTGCAGGGACATCCACGGACAGGTGTGTGTGTGTGTGTGTGTGTGTGTGTGCGCGCAAGTGCATGTGTGGAGAATAATGTGTTTCTGATACATGTGTCTATTCTCCAAGTACTATAAGTGTGTATGTGTTGGTGAAATTGGGACACAGTACATAGTAATACACATGGTACAAGGTCAACAGGAGCTTGCATATATTGCAAGGGGTCAATACAATACATATAACAAGATACTGAAATTCTGCAGTAAGAATGTATGCACATGTGGCTCAGTGGTCTAAGGTGCGTACCACGTAAACAAGACATCCTGGGTTTGAATCCGGCCCAGGACATCTGTTGCATGTCATCTCTCTCTCTCTCCCAGTCTTTTTTGTCTCTCCGAACTTTGAACTGTCTAATGAAGGCTAAAATGCCCCAAAAATAATCCAAATTATTATTATTTTGAATGTATGGATATGTATTACTTGGGTTTCAGGTGGAAGTGTGTTGGAGGAGGAGACGAGGCGACGGGCGGCAGACGCAGAAGAAACTCTTCCAGTACAAGGTCCATGATAAAGGCGCCTCCTTCTTCGCCCGTGGGACGTCCAGCGCCGTTCTCTAGTCGCCCCTTTCAACTTCCTCATTTGTCTTTTGCCAGCCAACCGACCCCCTCGGGGCAGGAAACTGACTTCTTTCACCACTCGCTGGGCCATGATGGCTGCTACATCCCACTTTCAGTGTTTTAAAAAGATATTAGTGTAATATTGTTGGACATCCAAGTGTCTGCAACGCTTCACTGCAGGGATGGACACACTGATCCTGTCTGCTGACGGTGGGACTACAGACAGTGTCATCGCCAGCATCTGCTTGGCTGGATGAGTCAGTATTTGTTTGCTCTTAACGCACATTTCCCAATTTTTCACAATCGTGGAACACAATAGGAGCAGTTTTCCCACAGACTAAGACTGAATTAAACTGACTGATAATGAATCCTAGACCACTAGATACATATTATCATTGGTCACAGGGATCTCTGGTATTTGCCCAAGAGACTGATAACCAATAAATAAAGAGATTTTATGTGACCTAGAATCGGCTTTACCACTGAAACATGTTAACAACATCGCTGTGAGTTTTGGTGGTTGAATAAAAAGGAAATGAAATAGTGTGTTTTCAAGTGTTCACACTAGATGTCGCCTTGTGACTGTTTCCCCCCGTGAAGGGTGAGAGGTCGAAGTGGAGAGGTCTCACTGGGATCTGACAACCAGTAAACTAACGCTGCTACTGGAAGGCATGCAAGTTAGCCTTTAGATAATAATACAAAATACGGTGGTTGCTCGTCGTTTTATCCAGGAGGGCGGCGGCGACAACAACAACAACAACAACAACAACTGCTGTTATCTCAGTGTGAACCAAGTGACATTTGTCCAGGCAAGTGTGTGTACACATCTACTTACCTAGCTAGCTAGCATGATTAGCTGCATAGCAGAAGTTAGCTCTGTGGTTGTGGACAGCAGAATACCAGACTGTCTAACCACTCCGAGATGTGGTGGAGGTGTTTACATGTCTGCACCAACTAGCTCGGGTCTGGGGGGCTGAAACACAGCCATGTCTTGTCTTTAAAATCAGACCTGATCCAGACCTCCAAAAAACCACATTGTGCAACTCTTAACAGCGTCACTGTGCTGCGCACGCGAACGTTACTTTGCTAATTTATTTGAAACGTTGTTAGCAATGCCACAGGGACGAACGTTATTCTGGTGGTTGTATATTTCCCAATTTGAATTGTTAGGCACGAGCCTTTCTAATTTGATTTTGGACTGAGTGCATCGGTTTCATTAAGTTCAGCTAATACAGCTAGCTGCCGTTAGCCTCCCCCCCCGGTGCTGTTAGGGGTCTGCGGGTCCTGTGGACGTCTTATAGTGTGTTGTATCGTAATATTGAAGAAGAGGTCATGAATACACAGATGACATAGCACTGCAATCCGTAGATGTAGTCTTTAAAATGTCTTAAAATGTTGCGGTTTCCTGAAGCGCTGTTTCCCGGTGATACATGAACTCGGTCACGCACGCGCTTATAAACCTGATGATGGGTCTACAGTTGTTTTCAGTTGGTCGTTTATTTCAGTTCCAAACTTGGTCTTGTATTTCATTCCCACTGGCGTTAAAAAGTTCTTAACATGTTTTAACTTGGTGAAACATGGAGACACCCCGCAGACACCCTGTGACACCCTGTGACGAAGCAGGGCCCCTTGTCAAAGTGTTCACTCACTGTGGCCATATTACATACCAAGCCTCATTTGTGTGTCTTTATGTTTGGACATTTTAATAGTACGGTACTGTAATAATGTTGACTACTGTTGGTGGTGCTAGCTCAGGGGTTCCCACACCTTTGCATGTCAAAGTATGTGTTACACCATGGATCTCTTGGTCCTCTATTCTGTGTTCTTTATTTCTCCATGTTCTATTAAACAAGAATACAAGTTAACTATTTCTTATTGTACTTGACCACCCCCAGAGCCCTGTTAAGGCCCCCAGGGGGTCCCCGGCCCCACTTTGGGAACCATGCACTGTGCTGGCTCATACCTGGCAGGTGGTGTTGTGACAGGGTTGCATCACCCCCATCATCCCTGCATGTGTTCAGTGTCTTGTGATACCTGTTGCACCACTTGAGTGTTTATTGTTGTTACATGTGCTGGAGAAATATATATATATATATTTTTTTTTAACTGCTCCCAGTGTAATATTCTTTTCCGGGCTAGTCTATTCCAATATACTCTAGTCTGCTCAGTTCATCCCTGTAGATGTAATTATTCAAAAAGTCAAGATTCAGTTTTTCTGTCTTTGCCTTTTCATTCCTTTTCTCACCTCATTTCTCTTTTGTTCTTTCCCTGAAGAGTGAGCTGGTTGAACTTTTTGTATTTGTATAGAGTTCATGCAAACACTGGACTGCCTGTCAGAGCTCTTTTTTGGGGTGTTTTGTTGTAAATCTTGAAGAGTGATTTGATTATGGTTACTGATTGACAAGCCGTTTTTCCTTTTCCCTGGAAGCTATGATTGTAAAAGGTCGTGTTGCAATAAACCCACAGCCTGCTCCTCCACGCCGAGGCGAATGTGCTTCCACATTATGGACTCGTGGAATTGAATTTTGATGCAGTTATGTTACCGAGTATGGATGCAGCCTAAAACCTCTATGGACTCTCTTGTGGACATTGTTGTAGTCTTCGGCTCATCATTATTTGTGGGAAGGTATTTTAATAAGACATTGTAAATACATTGTATGCTACAGAAAGTTCTAGAGTATGCCCATGGAATCTATAGGCCCTGGAGATGCCTTCAAGTTGGGGATTTTAGGATGTGTTGAGAAGAGGTAAGCCAGTATTTTTGCATACTTTATTCTCAAGGCTAGTATAATTGCAAGTTGACTAGCCTAGTTTTCAGGGAACTTTGATACCTTTCCTCCATAAGCTCAATGCGGCTCTTTGCTCGCAGTAATGTGGTAGGCATGTGGCCTTGTAAATCTACCTTAATCTGCAAGCCACTTAATTAAGCTGCATAGACCCACAATGATCTCCCTAATTGAATTTGGGCTTGCAATGTGAAACATTCTCTTCTTTATATCCAGGGTTGAGAAGGTTACTTTCAAAATGTATTCCGTTACAGATTACTGATTACCTCATAAAAAATGTAATCAGCAACGTAATCAGTTACTCAATCCAAGTAACGTAATCTGATTACTTTTAGATTACTTAATTAAAAGCCATATATAAAAATTCAATGATAAAAATGATTTTACATTGTTCCAACTGCAACTGAATTTTGGGCATTAATAATTTTTTGGCATACAGATTGCTTTTTCCCTCAGACCCTTTTATTCTCATAGGCATCAATTGAAAAATACTTTTCCAGAAAAATAACTTAGGTTAGAGTGTTGCATTTTAATTAACATGACCAACAGTTTTCCATCAGCTGTAAAAAAAAAAAAATTTAAAAAAATGTAGGTTGCCCTTTGCAAACAGTTCAATCACTCGTACTGGCCATGATTAACTAACGATGCACAGGTGTTATCATTTATTATCATTGCTCTAGTCTGGCGATTATTCTCTTAACAGATTTGAACGTAATCCTTAAGTAACCATCATATTTTTTCAAAAGTATCTGTAATCTGATGACCGCCTTTTTTTATTTAACTAACGGATTACAGTTAAAACATTTTGGTAATTTTATTACTTTACATGTAATCCGTTACTCCCCAACTCTGTTTATATCAGGAGCTGTGTTATTGTCTGCAAGTAAGTGTGCATGCATCTCATGTGGGAGGCATATAGGATGTTCTTTATTAGGTTGCTAAATGCCTGGCATGTATGCACAAAAGCACAGGGTTCTTGGGTAATGCCACCACAGTCATAAAGTCTTGAGTTAGTGGTGCTTTGTTGTGGTTTGAGCAGAAATCGTATTTTTATTCCCCAGCCATAGTAGCTGGTAAATCCCAACAAGCACCAGCCGTTTTCACAATTTTACCAGTCAGACAGAATAGGATTTCCAAACAATGGCTGGTCGACTGCCAAAGTGGCTGGTAGAGTCGGCAAAATCAGCTGGTGTTAATTTTCCACCCTGGTTGTGATGCTTTGGTTTTAAAGCCTCCCTCGAACCCTGTCATGCTTTTGAGATGTGAATGTCTCTGCATGCTACCATGCGCAGGGTAGACTGCCTGCGAGCGGTGAGCAGAGGAGGAGGGCAGGCAGCGGGGGGATGGCCATAGGGCCCGAGCCCTGCTCATTGAGTTTCCGATCGGCTCAATCCCGGATTAGCTCACCGATGGAGACGCTGCTGAGCCCCTGGAAAATCAGGCCCCACTGCTGCCCCCACCTAACCCCACAGCACAGCAGCACACAGTGTACCGGACAGACAGCTGAGAGATGGAGGCAGTCATTGAAGGTTTTTCCCTGCTAGAGAGTGAGAGGGACCAGAACCTGACTGAGAGTCGACTTTCCTACAGAAAGAGAGTTCTCAAAGGCTTTACTTCAAAGCTCTCTTTTGACCATTGCTATAGCCATTGTGCAAGCGCGCCGGGACGTTGCCGTGTTTACTTTGTAGTGTATTTATAGTGGCAGATCAAGAGACTCCTGAGGCAAGTTCCACCCGGGGAATGTTTCTGTTGCTCCCGGGGGGACGAGCCGAGCAGTCGCACACTTTGCCAGCCGCCGAAGGGAGAAGGGAGCGCTATGCAAACCAAGAAGCACCAGTCAAACTAAAAAAACCCAGTGCCGCTGCTTTCGGGGGACTTAAACGGCCGCGAGCCAGAGAGGTAGCCTGGCCTCCCTCGAGCAGGTATGGTCGCAGAACAGAGCGAGGCTTGTAGGTTTATACAAAGTGGTAACTGTCTACGTGATAGAGCCGAGTTGTTTTTTTGGCATGGTAAACAATGTAATGGTGCTGCTGACTGACATCATGTGAGAAGCTGAGGTGAGAGAGGTGGTAAGGTGAGAGTGGTCAGTACAATTAGACACTAATCCAGCAACGTGTGCCAGGGCAGGCGGTTAAACGTTGTAATAGAGCAGCGTGTCACTAAACACTCGTAGGCAGAGCTGAGCCTGTGTACTAAGTAAACACTGTGACAAGAGCTGAGATTGGGCGGAAAAGTCAACAGTTGGAGAGATTGAGTTTGCCTGGGACGCTGATGGAGCAGGTTTTTTTGTTTGTTTGAAATGAGGTGGCCCACCCATTCAGACAGGTTTCACATATTCCTGGACTTGGGTCTAGTTAGCCTAACTCTGTGTTCAGACTGCTGGAAACCACATAGCCGTGCTACTGTGCCATGTCCAGTTTTGAGCTAGCTGATCACTAGCTGGAGTGCCAAGTGTCGCAGCCATAGGTGAGGCGCTAGTGCGTGATTGGCTGCTGACAAGCAATGTCACCCAAACATTCAGGAAACAAGGCAACTGTGGTCAACATTGTTTGAGGTCTTATTATTCTAGAAAATGAATGGACTTCTAGCGGCTGGTTTCTAGAGTTGCTTGCAGTGTAAACAAACACACAGTAACTTTTTTAAATAGAGGACCTTCATTAAAGGTGGTGTAGTGGTTAGCACTGTCGCCTCACAGCAAGGAGGCCCTAGGTTCGAATCCCGGCCGGCCGGGGCCTCTCTGTGTGGAGTTTGCATGTTCTCCCCGTGTTTGCGTGGGTTTCCTCCGGGTACTCCGGCTTCCTCCCACACCAAAAGACATGCATGCATGTAACGTTAGGTACACTCCTGCCATTGCCCTTGACCAGGGCATTGGCCTCAGAACTGGAGCTGGTCCCAGGCTGTCCTTGTAAATAATAATTTGTTCTTAAGTGACCTGCCTGGTTAAATAAAATTAAATAAATAAAAAAGATGTTGTTCAATTAGTGTTGCCATCAGCTTTTGCAGGAAATGCTACCACCTTCTGCCTCGGCCTTCCTGTGTTGCAGTGGTGCTCTGTCCTTAGATTCTCCCTCTCTGTTTTTCATCTGAATGGAAGTGGAATTTACCCAATGTCCTATAACAAAGACGCTGTTGTTATCAGGGAGGGAGGTGGTTGTTTTTTCCTGGGTGTGATCGATGGGACAGTTACATCTCTGCTTCTGTCTAGCTGCTCAGCCGGAGTTGCATATTTCCTGTGGGGGTGGGGGTGGGGGGTATCCATACCTTTTGGGCTGGTGAATGAGCTGTTTGTTTGAGTGCCGTCTAGCATGTGAGCCCTGTATGAGTTGGTTTCAAGGAAAAACATACACTGCCCACAGCAGCATGTGTGCCAACACAAGGAGTATGTCTCTAATTAGGTGCTCGGGACAGAGCAGCTCTATAAGAGCTGGGCTCTGTGTGTTCGTCAGTGCTGGCTGAGTCTGGTTGCATCTGTGAGGATGAACCACAGGATTAGCCCCAATGAGATGCTACATAACGTTGAGATTGGGCCTACAAGCATGTGTATATTTACTGTTGTTCTATGCCACTCCAATAATGCATACCGCTGAGCACCAGAAAAATTTGGACGCACTTGTTCAGGTAGAGGTGGTATTCTGTCAGCTTTATGTTCACCCTCTGAATGACATGGAAGTAGCGTTGCACAGAGAACCGGAAATGAAGATGTACTGCGGTGCCTCATTTGAGAAATGGTACTGTACTTGTTTTTCCAGAAGTGGTACTCTATGTTGTAGTGTGTCACGTCACGTCAGTTTGGCACTGGGCTCCATCTGATTTCTTGGCTACTGTAGGAGGTGTCCAAGACAATTTTGCCTTCTTAATAGTAATAACAATAATAATAGTAAAACACAGTCTTGGACTGGCACCGCTCACTGGTTTCTGCACAACTCTGGCTTGGCAGTAGTGCTGAGGCGCAATACAACACATTTTCTTGCTAGTTTGGACAGAGGGAAAGAGGCTCTGTAACTGCTCAGCCTGAGCTTCAGCAGCTGGATATTGTGTTGTTTTGTTCAGTTTTCCTTCCAAAGTAAACCTCTCCTTGTCCATCTTGACAAAGCACTTCTGACCTAGGTGTTGACTTCTGTCCTACTGCCCCCGATTTTTTTTTCTCTCTCTCTCTCTCTCTCTCTCTCTCTCTCTCTCTCTCTCTTTCTCTTTCTCTGTCTGTCTGTGTCTCTCTCCCTCTCTCTCTTGCTCTCTCTCTCTCTTTTTCCTCTCTCTGTGTCAATTCAGCTTCATCAGTTTACCCCAAAACCCACTAAAAAAAGACTATTAACACCCACTGGTTTGTTTTTGTTGTGAAAGTGATATAAACAGAAATACAAAGAAATAAAAATAGGGCAGTAGGACAGAAGTCATCACCTAGGTCAGAAGAGCTTTGTCAAGATGGACAAGGAGAGGTTTACTTTGGAAGGAAAACTGAACAAAACAACACAAAGCCCGGCTGCTGAAGCTCAGGCTGCTGGAAGACGCTCCGCTTCTGAAACGCTTTCAGTGGAAACTGCAACCGCAGCTGAGCCGGAACACAGCCACGCCACAGCAGGACCGCGTCGCAGCCGCATCCGGTGGACACCCGGGGTTAGTAATGGAGTCTGCCTTTCTTTTTACTGCGTGACTGTAAAGGTCTGAGAGTTGGGTCT
>OMLI01087709.1:0-11799 GCA_900302605.1 Rondeletia loricata
TACAGTCGACTCTGGCCCTTTTTGTACAGGGCCGCGGTGTTCCCCGCCCATTCCAGCCTATTGTCCAGGTGAACTCCTAGGTACTTGTAAGACCCGACCATCTCCACATCCTTCCCCAGGATGGAGACCGAGATCGGCAGGGTCTTATTTCTCCTGAAGTCCATCACCATCTCCTTTGTTTTGGTGGCATTGAGCTGTAGGTGGTTCTGCTCGCACCACACCACAAAGTCATCCACCATGCCTCTGTACTCCTCCTCCTGTCCTCCCCTGATGCATCCCACTATTGCGGAGTCATCTGAGAACTTCTGCAGATGGCATGTTTCAGAATTTTATCTAAAGTCAGAGGTGTAGAGGCAGTGGTGTGGTCTAGTTTTCAGTAGTGGGTATACTGTGATGATTAATTTTCTACAATCTGTCATCGTTTACGTTCCATCTCTATTCTCTTCATATCATGTCAGGTACAAGTATGGTGCCAGATGGTTCATCACAGTGGCTTGCGTGCTGTTGGTTGATCTGGTATCAGACTGTGGTACAGAGAGGTTCAACCATGGCTGAGTGCTGGAGATTACTCAATGCACGCAAAACCTGTAGGCATCTGCTGTCCTGCATTTAGATCCAAACATACCAGACACAGACACACACAGGCATATAGACAAGACTGCTAGTGTGTGCCATGATTTGGGAAGACACTTGAGTGTGGTAGCTTATATTGCATATTTGAGAGATTAAATGAGACATACACTAGGATGAAGCCCCACTTTTTTTTTTATTGATTGGTTGGTCAGGCATTGTATCATCAAAATGTCATGTTGTGGCTGGAAGTACTCCTGTTAGGCAGCTACCCTCGTTTGCTTATAGTAGATGATGGGAAATCACACCAACAGGTTACTCCGGGTCAGATTAAAGGATTAAAGGATTTGTACAGTTAGTTTGGGGGAATCAGTAAGAAAGAGCTACATTTAGGCAACAACAACAAATTTAGGTGAGAGCTTAGTCTTGTGTAGCCAGACCTTTCATACTTTGTATTATGTTTTAGTGCTATTCTAGGGTAACAGAAGGGTCTGGCTTGAGTCATTTGAATAAGAGTGGACTTTTCAGAATTTTTTGGATTTTTTTTTTTTTTTATGACATTTGATTCATCTTTGTTATTTGAAAGATAATGTTTAATATAGATACTGAGTGTTATGGCCTCCACATTTTGTTCAAATAAACAAAAAAACATCACATAGCATGGCACATACACAATACTTGACTCAATACTGACCATCCACCGCTTTATTGGGACATAGATGATACCATTAGTCTGTGAAACATCTGTTGAGTTCATCTTGTGAAAGCTAAGCCTCACTCTTCCTTTTCAAATGGTCAAAAGTGGTGCTGCTTCATTCAGAAAAGTTGCTTTGTTGGGTTTTACATCAGTATCTGTAGGAAAAGGAATAGGAGGCTCATCCTCGCAGGTTGTATTAACGCATGCATGATACAACAGCTTTACCCTTTCAGAGTCACTGGAAGCCTACGGCAGTATTCAGTCATTACAAAATGGATACCTATGACCTTAATATTCACATAGGGCAGGCCAATCTATTATTTAAACTCGGGACTATTAAACCTATGACTGCAGCCTCTCAGATCATGTTACATCACGAGAGGAGGAGAGAGAGTGAACGGGCGAGAAAGAGATGTTAGAGCACTGGGTTTCATTGATTTAAGCAGGAGAGGTTGTAGAGAAACTACAGAGGACAATGAAGGTAATAATCATCAATAACAATAATCATTAGCCCGCAGGGTGTAGGCAGAAGAAGAGATACACCATGGAGCGCTGCTGTTTCAACCTACAATCACAAGTAACCCAGTTGTGTTGGGTGTTAAAATCAGAAGATACTTCAGGTTATGTTCATTCAGTTTAATTTGTCATGAGAAAATGTACCAGGGCATCACTTTGTTGTTTTTCAGTACGACCAACAATTTATTTTTCACATCAGTTTTTGAACAATTGTATGTATAAACACAGGCAAAAAAACACCCAGCATGCACACGATCCTGCATAACTCTACACAAGATCAAAGGTGCTACATTTTCAATCCATTTCAGAAAATTTAATCAAAGTGGACCGAAAAGCCTCTTAACCACCTGGCACCCTGCACACTACGCTCATCCCGCTGTCCCTTTTCGTGTTAAATATCAAGATTTAGCCATTTAATCTAATCTATGATTTGTGTAACAGTATGAATTTTATATGATGCTTTTTACATGGCATCAACCAAATTGAAAAATTGCCCTTGATCTGTGATCCATGTTGAGTGTAATGATTGGCATGCTAAACTAATACCCTGAGCTTCCTGTCAGCAAAATGTCAATTTATTTATTCACAGTGTATGTGTGCATGTGCACGTGCCTCAATGCCTGCATGTATGCGTGTGCAACTGCCTTTGTGCTTGTTTGTGTGTGTGTGTGTGTGTGTGTGTGTGTGTGTGTGTGTGTGTGTGTGTGTGTGTGACACTTTTCCATTTGAAAGTTGATCAGTGGTCCATTTACTCTAACACCCTTGTCCCTTCCATTTTATCCATCATTATCTTCCTCATATCCCACACCTCTCCATTATTCATTACATCACTACCTCCAACACTTAGCCTACGATAGAGAGTGCTTAGAGGGGAACAACTCCTATAAATACACGTTATTATTCATACAGTATAGGCTTTATTATGGGGGTTCCTACAAATATCTCTCCCTAATACGCTCTCTTTCGCTTTCCCTCCCTTTCTCTCTTTCCCACATACGCACATACACGCACAAACATACTGGCGCATGCACACGCACACACACGCGCGCGCGCAGGCACATGCACACGCACACGCGAACAAATCATACACACACACACACTTGGCACCCATCTCCAACTCGCTCCCTTTTTCCCCCCATTTTTCTTTTCATTTCTCTCTGATCAACACACAGCACTGCTGGGTGGAGATAAAGTGCGTTCTTCTGCCTCGCGCTCCACTCCATCTGAACCCCTCCCCCCACCCCAGCACTCACCCTGCATGGCTTCATACAAGCTTCTGGGGACCCGACTGGAGAGGGAGATGCGCAGTAGGAGGGAGGGAGGGGGAGATGAGAAAAAGATAGGGGAGAGTGTATGGACATCCTGCAGAACGAAAAAGGTATATTGGTGATTTAGTATAGCTGTAGGCTACAGCCGCCGTACTGCCTACTGCTAGGCTTTACAGCAGGTATGAGGTCGCGTGGCCAAGAGCTCCTCTGACCTCCGCTGGCCGTGAAGACTGATGGAGAGTGAAAGGAGGAGGGAGGGAGGAAGCGGATGGAAGTGACATCTGATACTTAAGATCAATATAGTGAGGGATGTGGTACGGCAACACTGCAGAGACATACGGTAAATGAAGGAATGATTTGGAAGAAAATTCAGTCCTTACTGGAACTATGCACACACAGAAATACGCACATACACTAAACTACAATCTTGGTTGAGTTCTTCCTGAGGTGTTGTGGCCTTTAGGATGGATTATTTTTGTCATTTGAGCTTTTACTTGATAGTTCACAGTGGAGAGAGACAGGAAGGAGAGAGAGGGGGATGACATGTGACAAGGGTCCTGGGCCGGGTTCAAACCCAGGACGTCGCAGTAACATGGTACGTGCCTCAAACCACTGATCCACCAGGACGCTCCTCCTGGACCAGGTCTTTGGTGTGATTTTCTACTCAGGTTAGCAGAATGTAACGGATGATGTATGGTGATCCTGTTAGCAGCAGCCTAGAGAGCGGGTAACGGTAACTCATCTGTGTGAGTGCGAGTATCCCTCCGCCTCCTCCTGATAGGAGTGATTGGTCTAATTGCTGCAGCTCTCGGCACGCTGGCTCTCGCAATAGAAGCGTGTCCCCTTTTGGCGAGCATGGGAACTGCAGACGCCACGGGGGGTTTACAATAAAAGCCCCGACCCAGGACGAGCTGCTGACAGTATCAAGAGGCTCTGCACTGGGAAAAGTTTATCCGCGATTACTATCCGTCGAAAAGGAGGGAGAAAGCAGGCATGGCAACCCAAGCACAGCAAGCCCCTCACCTCCACCTGGCTGAGCTCACCGCGGCGCAGTTCCTCGACATTTGGAAACATTTCGACACAGACGGTCAGTGGGCATGTCAGTGATTTAATGTCATTTTGATAAGTGCGAGATAAATTAGATAAATAAAGGCACAGCCCAGCGAGGGCACTGTTCATATTTTCACAGAAGAGAATGGAAATAGCCTACAGAGAAGCCGATTTTTATTAGAAAATAATATTTGTGGTTATTATGATCATCAGACAACTAGCCTACTTTTTTTTTATTTATTTTTAACAATTTTAAAAATATAATTTATCCTTCTGCTTTCAGCCCAAAATGTCCACTGAAGTGCTCATTGTGATGTGAAATGTATAGCATCACTAATATACCACTGTTTATAATACTATAATACTAGTATACTATGCATATACTAATAATATCACAAATTGCTCTAACTAATATGACAGTTTGATTAGACCTCTATCGAAAACATTTTCAAAATATTCCTTTCAAAATAATCAATTTTACTTGAATTTCTTAATTTAATTCCTAAATTAGGACTTCTAACCTCGTGTCTGTGGTAGGTACGCATTAATGAGTGTATAGTGACCTTATCGTGTTTAATTTGTATTTTTGTCTCGTATGGTATCACTACAATATTGCTATAATATTCCTATAGGGACTTATAGGTTTGCTGTGCTATTTGTATGGTATCCTTCTAAAATGTATCATAGGATTACTACAGTAGTTTTTAGACTAAACTACAAGAGTACGGAATTAAGTCAGTGTAAGGTTATAAAGACCAGATTAGAAAGAGAGGGGGAAGAAATAGGCGGAGAGAGAGAGAGAGAGATAGACAGAGAGAGAGAGAGACACAGAGAGAGAGAGCAACAGAGAGAGGGAGAGAGAGCGACACAGAGAGAGAGAGAGCAACAGAGAGAGAGACACAGAGAGCGAGCAACAGAGAGAGAGAGAGAGAGAGAGATGGGGTATATTGTCTACTTGTCTGGACACCACAGGGCATAAAACTCATATTCAGTGAAGTTCCACTGTCAAATAGGATTTCTAAAGGTAGCTTTCCTGCAAACTGGAAATTGAGGTCCACACTGAGAAAATAGAATCAAGTCAAGGGCCAGACATTTATTTATTTTCATTCATTTTTTATAGTTTAGTTGAACAAAGCAAACTAATAATCTTTGACCGTGTGTTTGCCCTTCACAGCCTGGTCACATATAGGTTGATTAACAAAAAGCTCTCCACAGCATCACATCACTGGCTGTGTAGCCTGTTTTGGTTATGTGTAACTTTTTACATGGACCATATAGCCTCCTGATGTACAGCCTGCTTCTCAGGCCTAAGGTGACACCTCACTGGGTGTATGTGGCTTTTAGTCAAGCAAAAAGAATGCATTTGGGAGTAAATTAATTAATTCCTTGACCATGTTTCATCAAGTTGCATGTAACTATCATATAGTTTGCCTCACATGCCTAAATATAACACATCAGTGGTTGTGTGTGACATTTAATTAAGCAAAACAATGAATATTTGAGTAAAATAATGAATTTGCTTGCCTGCCTCACAGTTCTAAATATATAACACGTCAATGGCAAGGTAATTAGCCATAGACTTACATTGTTCTCTGATATATTTGCTCCCAGCAGTCACCTAGTACCTTTTCTGTGATACAAGTTCTTCATTCCTTGGGATAAAGTACCTGTGGCCTTTCTCAGAATGGAAAAAAGGAGCTTGTCTGTCAGGCAGGAATTATTGGTTGATTTGTTTATTTGCGCCTCAGAGAATATTTGTTCACATAAGCAGGTGCGCCCAGCTCTTGGATGTCTGAAAGGTGAAGTTGTGGCATTATGTCTAGACAAAAGGGACAAACTCTTTATCCCCAAGAGATTCAAACTCGGCCCCCGGTGCGCTGTTGTGCTGTAATTCATTCAGTTGTATCTACTACTATTCTATTCTCAACATCAACTGCAAATCAATTTGTTAAGTATGCATGCGTATACCACTCACAGGAAAATAGTGATGGTCAATGTGTTTTCTACTGAAGGTTATGTCAGAAAGTGAGCAAAGTTTAGTTTGGAAGGCTTTCACTGCAATGTGCATATTCATGATTGCCTGCAGTTTCAGATTCGGTGTGTTGAGATGCTCTTCTATGTCATTCAGAAAAGACAAGTCACATAATCACCTTCTACCCTCAAGCTTGGCAACACATTTCCCCTTGCTGGCCATGAAGCTTGTGATTTCCTCATGCTTCTCTTAGAGTCTGTGCAGTGTTTTCCCAGGGCACCTCTGTGTGGAGTCTTCAAACTCATAAAGACCCAAAAGCAAAGGAGACATACAGGCTTTTCTTCACACTTGGTGAAGTACTCTCTCTTCAGCATCATCCTTTTTTTATTTTATTTTTAGCCATTGTGAGCTTGCTATCTCGCTTGCTTGCCAGGTGCCACTGAGCAGTAAGCAGATGGGCTGTTTGAAAATATTTTGGGGGATGAGGGCTGCATCTGTTTACCTTGCGTCACATAAATAAGTAAAAAATTTAATTTTCTGTGAGAAAACTGGAACTCTCCACTAATTGTATCTGGTGTACGGTAGCCAATAAGGTTCAGTCACAGTTTTCAGGCTTCCAAGACAATTTCAACGGGGAGTTATTATGTTCCATTCACATTATATAGGAATAAGTGTTTTAATAATGTTTTAGGTTGGAGCATTTAGATATGATATAAGATTAGTGCTCTCAGTAAACTGTGGAGTGACCCTGGTGAGCAGGCAGTGGGGTCGATGACCTTTGATAATGCAGAGATACTGTACATGCACAGGCCACTTTATGGGGCATGAAAAAAGTTCTGCCATATTGAGTGAGGTTCTGATTGGACGGGACCAGATTTGATCGTTACTCCTGTGTTAGTTTGTCTGTCTGTCAGCAGGTATCTCAAAAACGTAGGAATGGATTTCCATGAAATTTGGTGGACAGATAGGGCCGTTAGACAATTACCCTCTTTTAGCCATAACTATGACACTAACACAGATATTGACTTGATTGAGGGTATGTTTGCAGGGTGAAGAAATTAATTTCATTTAAAATTTGAGTGACATGAATGATGCCTTTGGGTGTAACAGCAAGTGAGAGAATTGTTCATATTTGCACTCATTGGCCCTGATTTACTAAAGCCTTTCATGGGTGCAAAAAATGTTTGCATGTGAAAAAGCAATGACATAACCCCTGATTGGTCAAGCAAACTGTCTTGCACCTATCTCAAGTCTTAGTGCTGACTTTGAACATTGCAAAGGTTTTTGTACCCACTAAAGGTTTTAGTAAATCTGGGCCTTTGAATGTCTTCTAGCTGCAAAAGCACAGAGTACAGAGTAACCAGGAATGTTACTTTCAAAGATATCTACTGTACGTATTACACCAAAGGGTAAAGAACAGAGGGTGGGTGTAGAATTTAGGGCAACCTAATGAAGTTCAATCAGACTTTGCAGGGTTTCAAGCTGACTTTGAGTTATTGGTGGTCCCAGTCAACTGTGGAGTGGTTCTCTGCATTGTGCATTCTAGCTAAAGGAACCCACAACGGGTATTAAGTGACTCTGTCAAGAGGATGTCTTGGTCTATAGTGCTACGCACCTCTCTGATGATACTAACCGTAATGCACAGCAATAAGCTGCATCTCCCTCCTTCGGCACACTGTGTCACACCTCAACTGGCACAGGGATTGCCATGATCACTCCACTGCCTTAACCCTGGTTCCTCTAGACCGGGCTGCAAAGGGCCAGCCAAGCAAGAAAGTCAGAGCGTCCAATAAAATAATTGGTACTGAATCACCAAGAAACGACTACTACTAAAAATGATCATATCTACATCTGCAATGTCTTATAATACAATATCACATGACTGCAAAACTACCACTGATTAGGATGTTAACAGAAATTGTATTTTACTTGAAATAAAGTGCAGGGAATGTTCACTGGTCTTAAACACTTCTCAGGAGATTGTGGGAATTGGACTTCTACTCTGGGCCATCAACATCATTTCAAAACTATGCGTTGGGCAATGGTGGGCAAACCCACTTGGGTACAGACGGTATTTTGATTGTTCTAAGGCAAAGATCTTTGATTGATCTTTGATAATTAAAATCTACTCCAATGGTTGTGGCAGTTTCAGGCTGAATAATGAACTGAACTGAAATGAAGTTTTAGATGAGTGTCAGGTCGTATTGAGAGGAGGCAGCCGGCTTGGTTGGTTTCCACACCCAGAGCTTTGTGTTCCTGCAGTGATTTGCTCTAAAACAACAGCTCAGCCAAAGCACAGATGGTGATATACCTATCATCAGGACACACACAGGAAAAAGAGATTTTTAATCTCGACGAGGCTTTTCCCCCCTGGCTAAATAAAGGTTAAATAAAATAAAATACAGTGTGCAAATGAAGCTGGGCAGGGCGAAGAGGGAAGGGGGAGGTGAGGGAGAAAATGACCAGAAAGGAAGAGAGATGAGAGGATAAGAGATTATGAGATGAAGAGGGGAAGAGGGGGATTCTCTGTATTTTATTCTGAATTGAAATAACAATTTTATGAACATCTATATATATATATTTTTGGTAGAATAAAATGTAGAGACCTCTATCCCTCCAAAGATTGGAGACAGATGGGACTCTCTTCTGATTAAAAAGAGATGGGTGAATGTGGCTTGTTGCCAAAACCAGTGTGGGGGAATTATTGTATTAAATCATCCCTAGTCATGCGATTGTGATAAGAAGTACGAGTAAAGAAGCATCAATCTGGCTGCCCACTTTCACCCTCTTAGGCAAAAGGCCACCGTCATTATGCTGCTTATCCTCCAACTGCAAGGGATTCTTGTTTTTAATATCGTTCTGCTACAGCACATCAGAGAATCCACACAATTCCTGCCATAGCTAAATGCCAGTCATCTGCCCATGAAAGTAGGATATTCTGTAGTCCTGTGCTCAAAGCAAAGATCCCCACTGCATCAAAATGAGTTTTCAGTTAAACTTTTTCAATTGTGTAGAAGACGATACAGCGTTTGCTAATCCTATTTCCTCAGGCAGGTTGGTCCAAAATGTAAAGACCCTGACAATGACCTTTCATCTTTAATCTAAACTTCGGAACAGTCAAAATACCTCGTAGACCGTAATGAGTTTAAAGCTACGTAATGTAACTGCGACCAAACCAACATGTTCCTCTGGTGTTACACAGGAAATGGTTACATCGAAGGGAAGGAGCTGGAGGACTTCTTCCAAGAGCTGGAGGTTGCACGACGGGGAGCAGGCATGGTGAGTGTTTGGCTTGTTTGTTGCTATAGGACAGTGGTTCTCAACCTGGGGGTCTCACAATAATTTTGGGACGTCGTGATGATTTATGGGATAGGAAAAAAACATATTTCTACTATACAAATTTATTATCATGTCTATTTTTTCCGATTTCTCTCTCATGTTTGCCTTTTTCTTGTGAAATACTGAATAGTTGCCTCTAGGCCTCCTCTGATAATCAAATGAAACGACCTGAAAAGGGAAAATCATTGTTTGGTTGAACTGTTCACCACTCTCTGCATATGCAGCCTGTGATGGAGGGTCGCGAGTAGGCATCGCTTGGTTTTAAGGGGTGACAAGACACAAAAGTTGACAATTACTGCTATAGGACACCACTGAATACTTTCATAGTGAAATCTGCAAGACCTAACAGGCAGGGTAACATACAGAGGAACAAAATAACCTATTTAGGTTCACACATTCTGTATGGTTTCATAACAACCACATTGTTCAATCCACACTCCATCCATCATGTTCAAGATGAAAACAAGCATGAAATAAAAAGTTTTATTATAATTTTGATTCTATATAGGCTACATCTGAATTAAACACATCATTATCTTATGTCTCTCTGGTCTGTTATTCCATGTGCATGTATGTACCAGGATCCCACTCATGCTGCATTCAAAGAAAAGATGAAGGAGTTCATGGCCAGTTTTGACAAGAATGCTGATGGGAGAATTGAGATGTCAGAGGTGAGACAGAGTCAAATACATAGTTACTATTTAAGTAAACCAGCCTACATTTGAAATGCTTCCACTGCTGCAAGGCTAGCAATTGTAAAACATGATATAAAAATATAATATGTGGAATAAGTCTCTTTCTTTCTGCCTCTCCACCCTCCCCTCTATAGTTAGCTCAGATTCTGCCCACTGAAGAGAACTTCCTGCTCTGTTTCAGACAGTTTGTGGGATCCAGTTCTGAATTCATGGCTGTAAGTATGTGTGTGTGTGTGTGTGTGTGTGTGTGTGTGAGTGTGTGAGTGTGTGAGAGCGAGAGAGAGAAGGAAAGAGAAATAAAGAAAGAGAGAGACATTTAGAGTGACACCCTCAAATCTGTGTACATCAATTTATTTATGCCTCCAGTCATGCAATCAGTGTGCACTCATTATATGCCTCTGTATATTAGATCTGCTTTGTCAAGCTCATCAAAACTGATTCAATTTAATGGTTCTAAAGAATTTGGATTTTACAACGGACTGTACGAAATACTGCTCTTCGTCTCGGATGTTCTTTCTCTATTGGGTTAAATGATAATTATTTATTTGCTGGAGTCCCGCCTTGTAGAGGGAATGTTGCTCACTGACTAGTTGACTAACTGATCCACATTATAGAGCTGTGAAAATCCCCCCGCAAATGCCTCTAGGTGGAAGTGCCATCATGGCTCATCCAATGGGACACATCTTCAGCTGCCACAGGCTCTTTCCTGGCCGTGTTAGGATGGTTCTTTGGTGTGAGAGCAAGGTGACATTGTTAGCCGTGGCTTAGATATCTGGAATGATCATTTCAAACACTTGCAAAATTTGCTATCACAAATGTTGTAGGGGAAACCATGTCATGTTTAAAATTTGGGCAAAGTAATCTGTATCAGTATAAAACAAGGTGTTATTGAGTTAAATTGTTTGTGGGTGATTTTTACCAGGAATTGAAGTGAAACACATCACAGTAGAACCTGTGTCTACCCATGACTTAGCATTAGCTGTGACAACATGTTGCTGATATTAGTGTAGTGATTACTAGCAAACCAAACCATGCATACCAGTCTCAACTGGTTCTCAGATCACTCTCAGGCCAAAGAACTATGTAAATATCACATACAAAGTAGAAATTGTTTATATTGCTATCTAACACTATGCCAGCAAGAAAACAATAGCATGTTTGACCCATACTCCTTGATCGGTCTACAAAACCATCAGGAATACCCTCTTGGCTTTTTGGTTGCATTTGTAGAAATAATTAGAGCGAGAAAATGGTGAGGCGTTGAACATCTGCTCCTCTGTGATAAAACCCCCCCCAAAATCACACAATGTACTGCGGTTGAGGAGGGTTTTCAGTTGTCCGATTTTAAAGGGGGTGCGGTTAGCTATTCTCAGACAGCTATACATTATGAATGGGCCACAGCTTTCTGCAGGGCAATGGGAGCGGGGGCAAAGGGGGTTTAGGTATCCATCTTTGATATGGGTCTGCTTTGGGTATGGTTTAGATTAAAACACAAATTATATATTTACACAATATTAAAAACACCCTTGTACCATTGTGATTTATTTTTATTTTAGCCTTTTTTTCTGTAAATCAAATAATATCTAGAGAATGTCTATCTACCTCAAAGTCAAGAGGTTTTTTGTTTATTGTCAGTATGTAAGTTTTGTACTATATTCATGCTGCCTGAAAGATAACGTGACAACATAACTC
>OMLI01087711.1:0-13212 GCA_900302605.1 Rondeletia loricata
CAAGCAGAGGGGGGGGACTACGTGAGCAGTGGCAGGGAAATCCCCCCCTTCCCCCCCTTCAATTCGCACCCTGCACCATCCCATCCCTGCCTGAATGTGAATACTTTAGAACATAAATGAATGTCCTCAAAGCATGGTGTTGGGTGTCAGCAACTACAATGTACCCCAATGTAACGACACCATAGAAATTGGGGGTGGGTGGAGCAGTGATTACGAAAATATATTTATCCATTCTCTTTGTGTGTCTTTTTGTGCTATGGAGTAGCAGTGACCATGACCAAGTGCTGTCTCTATTTATTTGTAAGGCAAAACAGAGTCATCAGCGGTGGGCTGCTGAGCCACAGCTGTGTTTGTTGGGCTGTCAGCAGTTTAGTTGCTGAGGCATTCATCAATATCCGGGCCCCTGCCTGTCTCTTTGTGTGTTTTCATTACATTTGCATATTAAATGCTCCATATCCTCTGGCCCAATGGACACACTGGCAGGTGCATTTAGGACTGAGCTTTTATCCAGTAGCTCTGCTGGTGCTGAAACAGAGTCAGCTGTCAAGTGTTGTGTTGGGAGTTCCACTTATGATCAGTGATGTAGTGGTAAATAAAAAAGGCAAAATACAGTGATAAATACAGCAACCAAAATCCACCCTGGGATCCTCTTCCACTGTTAGATCCCATCTTTAATGTTCAATGCATTCCAGGAGTTATTTTCTGATGAAGTTATATGTGCTGGAAATATCTTGATGTGACGTCATATCGTCTACGTTTGGCCAGATATCCACGGGATTAAGAAAAATACACCACCAAACAACAAAATGGACCCAGAAATGTAAGGTACATCACCAACAGTTGTTTTTAATGTTATAGTGTTTTATGGTGGATTTTTCCTGAAGAGCTATCAGTGAAGTTATATTCCCTTTCACAAGAGAAATAGCATGAACTCCTTTTTGTGTGATGCACCTATTGCTTAAGTGTGTTTGAAATTTACTTACCTTTCAACATGGTGTTGAAACAATGTGATGATAAGAAAGAATACACCTACCACCAGTCAGTGATCTTCATAAGACAATCACCAATATAAACAAAAATCACTTATATTATCAGGAAAGCATGACTTTTCCCTCTTAAAACACCCATCCTCATGTAGCGTGCATGAGCTTGATACGATTTACTATGATGTATACCATGAATTTACGTTATAAAGATTTATGTCAGCCTAAAAAGGTGGTGAAACTCTATTCCTCAAATAAAAAGTGGGGTAAACTGAGTTTCGGTGGGTTTACCCTTCAGCTTCATCAGAAACTAACATCAAGTTATTATGTTGGCATCTCATAATGCACCTGACTTGAATTAGGTGATCAGCTAATAGAATATGATTTCCTGATATGTGTTATTATGGAAGTGTTCATCTAAATGAGATATTCTGAGGTTTCTTGTAGATGATACCTTCTTAATTTGTCTATTTGGGATTTCTGGAGGGAATATGTTTGATTTTTATATTGCAGCAAGACAAAATGCTAAGCATTAGGAAAAATGAGTCACAGGGGTTATGATGGATCTGAACGCATGTTCAAGATGATGCTTCCAAGAGCAATCCCAACATATTGTCTATGGCCTATAGAGTGAAGGAATGAGACAACGCTACACAAAATCAATCCTATTGACATGGTTCACTGTAAATCTGCCAATGACAGGAGTTTCCAAAACTGGAGTTCAAAAACTAGAGAAAATGGGACTCAACAACCGTGCAAGACCTGGTAGAGCACCAAAACTATCACCATCAGATAGACAGTACTTAAAGCTTTCATCTTTGAGAGATAGGAACAAATCAAGCTGCACTCTTGCTTCAGATCTGAAAAAATCCACAGGTGTTTCTGTCGATCCTTCCACTGTGAGAAGACAACTCAATGCTATGGGTCTGAAAGGATGTGTTGCTGTCAAAAACGCTACTGAGAAAAGGAAATAGACAAAAGAGAAGAACATTTGCACTAGAACACAGAAACTGGACACCTGAGATGTGGAGTAAGGTTTTATGGACTGATGAAGTAACAGAAGGCAGTATGTACAACGCCGAAGCAATTAAAGACTCTCTGAACCAAGTCCACAACCATCAGTCAAGCATGGTGGAGGATCAGTGAGAGTTTGGGGATGTAGAACAACATCTGGAGTTGGTGATTTGTTTTTGGTTGAATGCATCATTAATGCTGATAAATACAAACAAATACATTTGATTGGGAACACATTCATTCTACAGCAAGATAAAGATAACTGCTTTTTTTCTGACACTGAAAAATGAATAACTTGAATAAAAATGAATAACTTGCTTTGAACTAGACCTATACTGTCCTAAGTTGATATTAACTCAGTAGTTCAGACGAGTCCAGGTCCTGACGTTTCAACGAAAACATATAACCTTCCCACTACTGTATCTAAAATGTATCACATGTACTTGCACTGGGGTTTCTCCTGAACAATTACACCATTGATTTCCATTATCAAATTATCCAATAAAAACTGACTAGTAAAAACCAAGTGACTTCAATCTGATAAAAGTGAACAAGTTATGCATGAATTAGTACGTGAATCCACCAAAATAAGGAGGATAGAAGGGTACAAATGTTGATAAGCTCTAAGACCAAATTACTCCTAAATTGAGAATGGATCAAAGTTGAGGAATTTGGTGTAAGAGGATGATGAATGAGCCTATCAGATTGCCTTTAAGTGGCTACCCGCTTTGGGCTTTTTGGGTCAGCCCAATACATTTCATCCCAGTCCTACGCTCGACACCACACCCAGGGGCAGATAATGGAAACCTGATCTGCACAGACTGGGAGGGCTGCTACTGAAAACACAGTTGAAACACTGAACTAAAATTGATTTTTGAACAGTTATTAAGGCATGGCAAACTGTTTCAGTGGAAACAGTGCAAGAATATTCCCTTTTATATCACAAAAGAGATAGCATGAACTCCTTTCTATGTGATGCACTTATGCTTCAACACCTATTGCTTAACTGTGTTTTAAATTGACTTATATTTAAAAACTGTGTTGAACCACTGTGATGATAAGGAAGAATGCAGTTTGAACCAGGTACAAATAACATTCTCTTCAAGTTGCATTATTGAGTGAGAAACTGCCAAGACATTCTTTACAGTATTTCCCATTACACTAAAGATATTGGGAAAATACGCCATTCAAATGTTCACAATGCCATTCTATTGGATGACAGATCGTAATTATGTCTCGGTTGCTTGTGATTGTCTGTGATGGCCTTCAAACTCTGTTGAATTGACGACATTCCTTTTGCTTTCATCCTCATGTCTTCTCGATAAGACTTCCACGTAAGCCAAGATGACTTTTTCATTTTGTTGCTATGTATCCTTCTCTCTTGTATTTCCCCAAATCCCGATATGTCCTTGAACTGGTCAGGGAAAAGAAAGCTTGCACAATCAACTTTTTCTCAAAGCTGGTCTTATGAACACAGACATGACAGACACTTTTATATTCATGTTAGACACAATTCTTTGGTTAAATGGTAAGATTAGTAACATATTTTACCATTTAACCAAAGAACTCAAGCTTGAAAAGGCGTTACAAAATGCTTTTCCTGCTCATTCAAAGGTCAGCTTTTCTCATCAAAGTGAAGCAGTCCAGAAAGCATTTAATACAGGGAGAGAGCGCTGAAGATGCAACCTGTTGGCTGACGGGAAAAATATGAAGGAAATGGATAGATCTGTCAGGAATTCTGCATTTGCAGGTATGTGCAGGAGTTGCTAATTGGTATCGACAGAGCCGGCTCCAGTCTTTCAGATCACCGGTGCAAATCCCTCTTGACAGACTAGGTGATTTTATTCAGCGAGGATTCCACTACCGAGGTCAGAGGTCACCATCAAAATCAATGGCCACTGTAAAAGCAGATAGGAGACAGCATCGTTGTGTTTCTACTATTGTTGGATCATTCCACAGAAATACCACTGGACATCCGAAACATTGACTCTCTTCTTCTCTTTAAATCCAGACTCAAAACTCACCTGTTCAAGTTAGCCTACTCTCTGTAATTGCATTATTCCGTTTTATACTGTGTGTAGCTTTTATCTATTGTCTATTGTATTTGTTTTATCTTTGTAAAGTGTCCTTGAGTGTCATGAAAGGCGCTTTTAAATCAAATGTATTATTATTAGAAATAAGAAGCAGTTGATGTCTTGCAAAAATGCTAATTAATATGTGAGAAAAGAGTTAGTGTGGCACAAACCCTTAGTGTTTTATTCTTTTGAAATTCTGGGACATTGTTGTAAGACTTTTTTATTCTAACTCTTAATGCATTTAACATTTTATAAAAAAGTAACAATTGTACAATTTTCAATGCAATACAAAAGTCACATTAAAAACTGATATTCAAGTCAGATCTAAGAGCCACATATGGCCTGACAACCCAGATGTATTGTATTGTATATGTTAAATCATGTCACATTGTGCAGAAATGTCTAAAACAATGTGGCACATTGCCTTTTGATTGAAAGGCAGACTACATTTAGACAACACCACTTAACCATCTCGTCACAGTGGATTTAAACCTATTTGCACTTGTAAGGCATCAGTAAGGCAATGGTTATAAGCTGCTTTATTTTGCATTAGGTCAGTCATTTAGTCAACCAAAAGACATGCATGTCCGCCATTGCCCTTGACCAAGGCATTGGCCTCAGAAGTGGAGCTGGTCCCAGGCCGTCCTTGTAAATAAGAATTCGTTCTTAAGTGACCTGCCTGGTTAAATAAAGGTTAAATAAAAAATAAAAAAAGTATTCCACAATAGTTATGCTCAGTTGTAGATGAGGTGAGAGACAGAGGCATGTCAACCTCAGTATCAGAAGGATTATTACTTCCTCAAACTCACACTCTGTATTTTTACTCTCACTGCATTTTTAGAGGCAGTTGAGTTTTACCGAAGCACATTTAGTGGTTTGGTCACAAACAGTCCTCTCCCATTAAAAACGAGCCTATTCTCCTTGTGGTTTGAATCTCCTTTTCATGCCTTAAAGACATTAGACTGCCATGTTTCATGTTTGGCCTTTGTATAATTCTCCTCTCTCTCATACCTGCAGACTTTGAGTCAGAGTTGTATTTACTCTACTAGTATGCCCATAGTGTGTCAGAGCGATTGACTGACCATGGTTTGAAACCTACACCCTTGGTTGTGCTGGAGCTACAGAATTAGAGCACTCAGTCGCCGTATTATATATGGTGGAATTATGAATTTCTTCCCATACCTTTGAGACACTCATACATCAACATCCATGTTCAGCAGGTAGCGGTTCACTGTCCTGCTCAAGGACACATCAACAGGGATCATAAACAGCCTCCTAACCTCCGTGCCACACACATTCATGATTTCATTATCACTTCCCTAAGATCCACATCAAAGGTGACTTATGACCAGACTGAGCGAGTGAAAACAATTCAATTATACTATTTTCTTAAATATGTCTGTTAGCAGATGACTGCTGAGGAATAGTAATGTAATTAATTGGTCACATGACCTTTTCAATACTCTATGTTGGACTGTGTTAGAGGGGTTGAAGTGACTGTTTCGTGGCCTTAGGCAGAGTCTGTGGCTGTTGGATTTTTACCCAAAACGCAGCACTTCAACAGTCAGCCATTAGTGCTGATAGCTATCACCATTCACTTCCTGCTGTGTCAGTCATTCTAATGGATGTACCACCGTGCACAGGCTTAATTATGTATGGAGCAACTAGTACATTTCTCAAAAAGTCCTGACATTTTTCTCTGTCTTTCTCCACACAACCCTGTCCACCACCTTCAAACCAGATGGATGGTTTGCCTTATTTTATAGTAGCGTTATTGATTAGGACTGTGGTTGTCAGTGGTGCATAAAATTAACACTGTGTTATAGGGGCATGGATTTCTGTCAACCCCTGACAAGATAACCCATTATTGGACGACCACTCCTAATTTGTTTTTGTTTATTCAGAAGTATAAAGTAACACTCAACAAGCCCCAATAATAACTCTATTACCTGCAAATCCCAGTAAGCCCATCGATGGCCACTAATCTTGGCTGCTCCTAATTACATCAGGATTCTCAGCCTTAATTAACCAATCTTTACCCCATTTTACCTGCTTAATGCTGCCCACAACGAAAAATCAGTTAAATTGCCTGCAGTTGCTGAATAGGAGTTTCACCATATTCTCCAGTTGTCACTTGAAAAGAAAGATAATTTCCTTCAATTCTATGCAGCTGTGTTCGAAAAATAACCATCTGCTCATTATCTTGATCTTATTTTCTACTATAGGCATTGACCAATAATGTAATTTAAAGTAGCCAGTGCCATATGTCATGTAATGGAAACATGCTTTGTCTGTGGATTAAAATAACAGTTTATGACATTATCTCTGCCTAAGTGGACATGAGGTGGACAACATGGAATTGATTACTCCATCACATGTGTACTTACTGGGGAAGAATTTGATTTGCCCATAAAATTTACTATCAGGTAGCAAAATAAGAATTGATTATTAATTAAATAGAGTTTAAATTGTTATTGGTTAGTATAGGGTTTTCACTTCCATGTTCTATTTTATCAGCAAGTTACATCAGCAAAGGAATTAAATCAACACATATCATGTTAGCCATCATGTCAAAAGCAAATATAATATACTTAAAGGACAGTTCCAGAGTGAATGGAGTTTTTGCTCATTTCCTGCATTCCCTTACTGTTTTACATCACTGTACATCGTTTTCCAGTGCTTTTATCACGTTGAGATATTTGCAATTTTTCCTTCGTCTTAGTTGTTTTTCACTGTAAATATTTTGAAACAAACACTCTAAATATTATGAGTTACTCCCAGTAAAGAAGAGGGCAGCAATTTTAAGACATAATTGTGTAAAATCAAGCTTTAATTTCCATTTCATTTTATGGACTATAGCTGACGGAAGCATCTTCCTTTGGTTTGCATGTTGGCTTGATTGGGATGGGTGTTCCTGAATGCGCGCATTAATATGAAAACGTGAACAGATCTTCTTTAAAAATTTAAAAGTTTATAGCCTGATATTAGCAAAGCTTCTCATTCACAGCGATGGATTATCTTTACCGACTGAACTAAGTCCCCAGAGTTGTTTTCTATGCCATTTGGAATTGAATGGAAGTGACTGAGAACAAGGGGTTTGGCAAAACTGATTTAAAAATATCTTTAATTGTGGTGCATGTACAGTCAGAATTAACATTAAAAGGCAAAAATAGGCAAAAACTCCAATCATGCCAGAATTGAAAAGTAGTGTTATCACAAGAACACGTAGCAATAAGACAAAGGCATTTCAGTTAAGTTAAAAGCAGGATTTTATTTCTAAATATTCTACAAGTCAAACGGCAAAACAAGAAATCTCTTTCACCTCTTTTTTTGTGTGTGTTTTTAACCCCTGAGCACCACAATCCAGCATTCCCATAATGCACTGGATTCATCCAAGATGAACAAAAGGGAAATTAAAGAAACATTTAAAGCTTTATACACAGCGAATAATGCCATTAGAGTGTCTAAAATCTACCAGCATAGCATAGCTAAAATACAAAGTAAACAACATGTTATTTAAGTACATAAGTGAAAATAATTTTTTCTTTCTGTAGACAAAGCTGTCACTTTGTCTTCATTAATCTGCTCTGTTGTTGGTTATGATCTAAAAACAAAGGCTCCAAAAACTCTTTGGTGAGAAGAATGACAGTGATTGCATGTTGTTGTTTTGTCATCTGAGCTGGTCAATGATTGGCATCGTTTACATGTGTACCCGCCTCATTCAGCAGTATGTACAGGAGGAAGGGATGAGGAAAAAACAGTCATGAGGACTAGACTGTTCCAGTAATGTGTTCAGAGAGAGAGAACATCTTGGATTAGTCTGTCAATAGCAAAACCAATTGGATTGTAGGCGTAGAAAATGTACGCATTCTTTGTGCATTTCTGTCCTTCGGTAAAATTCATCTTCACAAATAGTTATGGGGTCACTGAGGCCCAGATTCACTACATTTATGTGCTGGGAAGAGCACAGCCAAATCAGAAAGCCATATACTATTGACTAACCATGCGCAATGAGTGGAGAGCTGCCTAATAGTGCTGTTAAAAAATAAAGCCCGTCATGGTCATGCATATGTAAATTAAATGTAAATCTCATTATTTTGCCCACATAATATTTATTTGTAGGCGAGGCCAAGCAAATTGAGGCGCAACCCAATTTACTACCACTTGACAACACCAACTCCCCCAAATTCAAGTAGCGCATAGACTTTGTGCAAAGAGTTTGGCCATTCAATGCTGCTATCATTGCTACAAGACTCTTCTCGTGTTTTACAAACATGGGAGAGACATGACCATCAAACAGACTGGGGGCGGTCCAGCACCATGTTCTAAAGTCCCTTGAGCAGATCAGATCAGAGAACGCTCCAATTATAAAGGGGCTTCAGGGTGCAAGGGTGCCAGCCTTGGTGGATTCGTCTTACAGCTGAAACATGCAATGTGCGCTTGGTATGCTTGGGGATGAAGGGGACTTTTTGCTCTTTTCCAGGGGCTTGTTTGCGCCACAGCTTGATTTGCATATATTTCTTAGTGAATAAGATGAAAACTCTGCGCTCTTAGCTCAAGCAACTGACATGCAAAAAAATGCACAGGTTGCCTACAAAAGGCAATCTTAGAGAATCTGGACCTCAGTGTTGTGACATTGGTCATGAATGTGTGCTACATTAAGGATGGATTAACAGGTTTCTACATTCTTCAGAGACATATAATAAACTTCTAGGTCTGAGGAAGACCAAGCTCTGCCATGAGATCCTACACTACCATGGCCCAAACTTTGGTGCAGTATTCCACATACGTTTGGTATGTTTAGCATGCAAAATTTTAGATCTACTGTCACCCTGAGTCAGGATAAGGGATCTCAGTCCATTTTCACACCACATTTAGCTGTTTCAGTGGGAGGTTGGTCTAGCCAGTTGCTTTGATAGAACCCAGATACACATTAAGTCTTGTAATGTTGAGCTGACCAAATTTTTTCCATGGCACCACAGGATGCAATATATACAGTATAACCAGGAAGTGATTATTTTCTTGGACCCTTACTGTATCCACCTACAGAATGACCTGATTGCTGAAGAACACATTTCAAGTAAACACTGGAATTATAGACCACAACCACCTTCAATACCAGAACTAACAACTGAGGAGTCCGTTCATTTCAGTGGCTGAGGATTGTCCGCTGCTGCAGGATTGTGTGTTTTTATAGTTTTAACATCACTATCTATACATTAAGTCACACAATATATTATTAACTTTATCACCTGTAATCAGACAGTATACTGTATACGTGAAATTGAATTATATATAGCATTTTGCCACACAATAAAAACAAACAAGCCCTGTGAACAATCTGCATTAAAACATCACCCACAGTGAGGAAGACAGCAATGGGCTGCAATCATAATCTGTCTTTTTAATACATGATGCTCACAGTTTAAAACTGACGTGTTTCGGCACACAACAAAAAGGAAGATTGTGGTTGCAGCCCATTCTTGGGAGTTGCTGTCTTCCTCACTATGTGGGATTTTCATGCAGATTTGACTATCTTTGACAAGCACCCCTATCCCACAAAAGGCCGTTTTGTTGCGCCGGCACAACACCAAACTTAAAAGCACTGTGAACAAGTTAATGCTCCAGTATCGTCCACCTACTTTTCATTTTCACACAAATACATGTTTATGAACGACCATGGGTACACTGGCAATTAAGATTGTGGACATGTTTGTTGGCACAGTCTATAACAAATGAGGTAGATGTGTATTAATAAAATATTCCCTTCTTTGGTATAATTATACAAAATATGAAGGAAAAAAAATCCAGTGATCTGTTGAAACAAAACATTGATTTTCAAGTGGCTTTACAATAAAAAATAATAAAAATGAAATTTATGAGGTATATCTTGTATTCATACTTTACTATGACTATATACAGGTAGATTGGTGAGGTATCTGTCTGCATTCAAGAAGACTCTTAAAAAGGGTTTGCAAACAAAGTGGTGTAGCTGAATGCAAAGTTTGCTGCCCAGGATTGAACATAAAACAAAATAAATACAATCTGAAATTAAATGCTTTAAGAGACTTAATAAAAACTCATATATCTTCAAATTGTTTCCCATTTCCCTTCACAATAAAGAAAATATGTTATATCTTTATGAAGCAAAGCAGAGGACAGGAGAGTGAAAGAAATGAAAGAGGGAGTAGCTCTCCAATGTTAGACACAAGTGCATAAAAAAAGAAAAGAAAACTGGATTCTATTCACAATATAAAACCACTGTGTGATTGATAATTTGATTTCTACTCTGACAACATGACTTGATATGTCCTGCTGTTATTTTTGCCCACCTTATGGATAACACGTTGAAGTGCTCTACCCTTTTCTGTGGTCTTTAGGTTGGCATTTCTATACAAATTAGGATTTTTTCTCCCCAAGGCTCTGCCACATTTTCCCAGTAATACCAGATCCGTTTTGTGCTTCTATCTTACAAACATCACTGGTATTTTCTAATTGGTAGTGGTACAGGATTTGATGTGTTGCAGAAGATTTCTTAAAAGAGCCATGCAATCTCCTCTGCTGTAGCTCTGCCACATTCAACCTTTCAGTACAGATTTTGTAAGTATTTCTGGCCACGACCACAATAGTGGAGCAATGATGTAGGTTTGCAATTTACCCTAATGAATGAGGAAGGCATCGGACCAGACCAACTGCTTGCCATCTCATCAGTTTAACTTGTCGTTGTCAGGCTGTAGCCTAGAGGGCTTTCAGGTGACATAACACCCCCGCTGGCGGCCATATTGGAGGTGCTCAGCGGCTGTCAGCTGATTGTATTTCTAAACGTCTCAACAGAACTGAATAGACATGGTTAATTTCTGTGCTGTTTTTGACTGGAACTGATCATTTCATCACTGATCCATCTGATTGATTTTGTGTTTAGATGATGTCAGCTTGTTAGCTAACCATAGTTTCAATATGGTCGTAAACCAAACTGTCTTGTTGTTAACACATCTGATTTACACACTAGCTAACGTATCTAGTAGAAGCTAGCGTAAGTAGTGGCTAGTAGTCGTATGTTAGCATTAACATCAGTTGCTTTGCTAAAATAGCCTGCTGGCTAGTTAGTTAGCTAACAAAACGAAAAAACAACAGTTTGTTCAGGTTAACTGAGCTGACTCTTCTCATGCTACAACTCAGAGTGTTTTGGAGTAGAGACTCGGGCTAAAGACAAGACAGTTTACTGAGTCACAGTAACCTACATTTGGAAACACATCTACCTTATCAGACTATTCACTTATTGAGAATGTTACTGAATGGATCTACAGCCACACCACAACAAGCTTTTCCAGCTATCTCTCTTTTTCTAGCCTGGTTGTTTTATATTTAGACATTATTAACTAACAGCCTTTCTTCCTCTGATGGACCTCCATTGTGAGCCACACCTGGTTGATAGGACATTTGTGACACAACTACAAAGCCTCTATTGAGAACACATTGTTCAGCAATTTAGACTCATACCACCTTGTACAGAACATTGCTGTCATGTTTTCCTCCCAGGATGTGCTTTGTCTGTTTGAATATATTCTTGCTATATTCCTCTGGTTTGATCATTGTTGCTAAAGCTATCTTTAAATGCTGCAAGTGTTGTGCCAGTGTTGTGCTCAGTCCATTTTCAAACCTGTTTTCTTCTTTGGTATTAGCTAAGCAGCAAGTTTCTGAGGTCTGTGATAATGACAACAAACTCAATAGATCAATTACCATTTCTTGCTTGAGGTTAGATGTTCAGTGGCCTCATCTTCTGATTAAAATGGTGCAACAGAGGGAGTCTTCATTTGGCTTTGTCTTGGTTGCACCTTGATTCGATGGGCCACCATGTTGTTGAGCTGTTCCAAACTGAACAGATGTCTTTGAGGAAGCGAAAGACAGCTGAGTTCATATATAGGCTTAACACACAAAGGTAAAATGCCCTCTAAACACACTGCTATTCAGAGTGGGGGGAGCAGGGGGGAAAGGATCTTCTACTGCCAAAGGATTTAGTCTGTAAATAAAAGTTTGTTGCTTTTCAATCTATTTTCAGCTGACCTACAAGGAATCTGATCAATGGGATGGAGGGAAGCCACCTTCAAAAACAATAGGAGTTTCTCTCATGACGTCTCAGACCGCTTGGTGTCTTTGGGAACTAAATAAGATGATCTCCAGGGTGGATGGGAGGGCAGGGGAACTCAGGGGGAGGAGTGTCCATGTCCATGAAGTGAGGAGGAAGAGGAGGAGGAAGAGGAGCAGGACGGCTGGATCTGTGTGGGCAAACCCGGACTGGTCTTTCCCTGAGACTGAGAGTTGCTGTGGTTTCCACGATGTCCTGTCATCCCTGCTATGGCTGACCGCCGAGCAAACAGGACGCCTGTGAAACAAAGATCAAGTCCAACTGTTTTCACTAGGTTACACTCAAACTCCATGCTGTCCTGTCTTATCAGTTCTTAAAGGGGCAGTAAGTAAGATTTTTACTGTCCCATAGCTCAAATTGACCATAATATATATGCAGAGGTTTGATAAGATACTAGAAGGAAGAACTGGGCAGAGATAGGTTGGAAAAAATGAAATAAACTTACATTTAAATAGTCTATCTCTATAATATAAAATAAATAGAAATGAATGGGGCAATAAGTAAAGTTTTTAGTGTCTAATTCACTTGCTCTACATTGTGAAAAATGACTATTGTTTATGTAAATTTCAGGCCACCGTAAGCTCTACCAGAGATCTGTTGATGTTGTTGCAATTCCTAAAGTCATAGGTTACTTAATGCCCCTTTAAACAGTCACCAATCTTAATCATTTGTATTATATTGATAGTAAAATGACAGCCAGGCATTAAATCAAGCCAACAATCATCTTCAGCAATAAGTGTTGTATTTCAGCACGCTCTTAACATCAAGACTGATTAAAGTGTCAAGTTGTGGCAGGATCAGCTGGATCAAGTCAAGCCTCTACTGGGCTGAACATTGGGTTTCAGGAAGAAAGCTCTCAGATATGATGTGATGGCCACAAGGCTTATGCCATGACATGAATTGCCTATCTTAAGGTAATTACTGCCTCTCTGCTTTAAGACACAAGCTCGCTTCTTCAGAGCTAACCCCCCAATCCCTCCACCCAACCCCTCCA